>APFE030284108.1:171213-229719 GCA_000404065.3 Pinus taeda
AATAATAAAATAATAAAATTTCAATTTCTAAAGTTAAACTATCGATAACGTCATAATTTTTTGGTCAAAGACAAACTAATACCCGGTCAAAGGCAAAATTGAATGTGTTATACCATGCATGCAGTATGTATAATAATGATAAGAATATATAATGATAAGAGTATATACCATTTAACTCTTTGCATATACATTACATAGCTAAACTTATTTACAAACTTCAACGTAATCATTTGATAAAAGTATATATTTTATCTAACATTATATATTATGTATGTTTAGTTTGTTTGTGCCATATTGTTTTAAATTTTGATAATAAGTTCATATTTAAATAATTATAATTTTCGGAAAGTTTTAAGAATATTTACTATTATATTAAAGCATAATGACTAATATTTTTTGTTTTTCTAAATTTTGAACTCTGATACTTCAAATGATTTGTGTATCTTAAAATTAAACTAATTGAAGATTGAGTAAATATGTATTGTTGAGGCAAATTAATTACCTATCATTTAATTGTCAACTCGGGGGTTTCATAAAACTTGCGAAACATGCGTGCACTATATATGCTAGAAATTAACTTTCAATTTATATCAATCTATGACAAACCAAATTCACCTATTCTAATTCAACAATCAACTCAAAAGAAATTATAGTACAATGCGCGGAATTGAAATCTTAATCTTTCAATCTTGCAGGAATTGAAAAGCACACCACTCTTTTAGAAATGAAAGCAAAAACAATCACTCTTAACCTCTCACACAGGAAAATATATGAAAGCAAATAAAAACAAATGCTCTTAACTTCTAGGTATAAAGAAAATAAAAATAATCACTCTTAACCTCTCACACAGGAAAAGATATGAAAGAAAATAAAAACAATTGCTCTTAACTTCTAGGTAGAAAGCAAATAAAAACATGAAGAAATTTAACAAACTAATAATAAAACACTCAATAAAATAAATAGCAGAAATATAGAAAAACCAGACATGGCGGAAAAGGCCTTAGCCTTACATCATTCCTCACATTCTCATTATTAATCAATCCAATGTACAAAGAATGATAATAGTACAAATAAATACATGAGGAAGTTGTCTTAAGATAGTACGTCCTATCTTGGACAACTATGGTGGAGAAAATATCTCAACAACACACTAATTTAGGAGCCTAACCTAGTTGGAGAGAAATCTCTCAACCAACTAACCTAAACTGACTCCTAACCATGAGGAACAAACTCAATCTAGAAACATAGGATTTAAATCCTAACTTTCATGATTTTAATTAATTTATTATTTGTACTTAGAATTGTTTTTAAGTGAGAGTGAGGCTAACATTCCCCCCCACTCAATGATAAGTCCAAATTAAGAACTAGGAACCATCTTCCAAGTTCTCATGCTGAAACTGTCGATCCTCAAAAAACACTACCTGAAAAACCACTAAAGTTGGATGCTGAAAAAACTCAAATCTGAAGAGAACATGAGTCAGCTGCATTCTGATTCATCTCTGAATGTCGCTTGACAACTCCATCACGTGCCAAGCTGCAAAAGGATCCATCTTTCCTTTGCTTCCAATCAGCATCCTTTGTCCACTAACAAAATATTGAGAACACCCACCAGTTGATGATGTTGAAAAACAACTCACTATTGCTTTTGTTGTGTTTGAAAACTGCTCACGGTTGACTTTGTTGTCGATCGTCCACTGGCGAATTTTTTTTATGCTCTCTCACTGATGAAAATGCCCATTGGCGGCTTTATTGATGTTGTCGAGACTTTCAATCTGACAACCACTGTCAATTTCATTGACATTTTCCCCCCTTTGTCAGCTGAAAGGAGAGACAATTATTTTCACTTGATTTATGAACTCCCCCCTTCATGTTTAGGAGAGTTTCACTGGTGTACTCCCCCATTCAACTGCATGAGAGTACCATCTTCATTTTTATTGTTGGTTGCATTATGTGTGAGTGAAATCGATTATAAAACTTATACAATCTTCTAACTGCGGATGACCATTCCCAGGGATCAATTGATCCAGGTCTGGGTGTGACAAAGGACCCTTCCAAGACCTTTTACTTTCGTGATGTGTTAAATTAAATTTTTAAAAGAACATTAATGAATGCATCTGCATGTTGTAAAGAAGAGGAACATGTCAATCATCAGCAACATGAAAAAACAAAAGTCGTTGATAACGGAGTTCGTCCAGGAGGGACTACATCTCTGGGCCCCGGTGTCAAGATGGTGTTGGCTGCTGCATTAAGTGCTATCAATAATGATGATGTACATAAGAGGTGATGTCGTTATCATACTAGGAAAATTCCCTCACGCAGGAGTGGCTCCAAGAGATGTTCCACTATAGGAACTCTCAATCAAAAGACTCATATCAGTATGACACAAAATCATGCATGATAAGCATCCCGCCAACATGGCATAAAAGGGATCTCAATGTAAAACATACATGATGACATGATGAGTATCCCATCAACATACAACAAAAGGATCTCAAAACATAACAGGACGAATAATGACATTAAGTACATCCCATAGATGATTCCCCGTCACATCAAGCAGGAATCATGAAAACGAGTAAGGAACAGGATCCCACATCAAACATCAACAAGGACCTGTGTAGCAGAATGCAAAAAGAAGAAGTACACAAACACATTGCATATACCTCACATCTAGGGGCCATTTGAAGAAAGATATGAAGCTGTTGAAGTTGGTCGCACGACAAATCTCGCAGCGTCGAATCTCATGGAAATGGTTGCTCGCACCTGAATGTTGACACCTGCATTTCACTTAGAAAAGTGGCTAGAAAATGAAATGAGCGAATGAGAAATCTAAATACACCATCAATTTTGTGGCATTGAATAATGCAAAATCAATTGTCCAAAATCTGAATTCTAAGAAGTTGAGAATCTGGGGCTCAAGGAATATTTTAGATTCCCCCTAGATTCCTCAAAGATTCTTCTCCATGGGTGGACTAGAAATCTGAAACTCCAAAGGCAAATCTGACTTTGCCATTGTGATCCCTGCAGAAAACCATGAAAAAAAATTGTAAACTTGACTATATTTCGACATGGAGAAAAATTACCTCCCCAGGGAAATTGCAAGGATCATGGTTCTGCTCCCTGTTTTCGCATCGATCATGGTTCCACCCTCACACTAAAATGGGCCGAAAAATGCAAAACTCTGATGGAGACACAGACAGTGCCATTGCGTTTGTGGCATTGAGAAGTGCTTAAACCATATCAAATTTGTCAAAATATGACAAAGTGAAATTTCACCCCTCCTGCAAAATGCTACCTCGAACTGCGTGCCAAGATTCTTCCTTCTTTGTCTCGAAATTTGTGCCCACTCCTAGTTCCTCCATCTGTCTGCGTGCACTAAAAAATGAGGTTTATATAAGTTTTCGATGAGCGGACTTAACAAGGAAACGATTTGGAAGATTGGTATGTAGTTCGAATAATAAGGAGGAGGTCAGGTGGTCAAACCCCGACCCCTCCATGTTTACACGCCTTATGTTTTTGAAAAATTGTTTTAAGGTATTCTTGGGGGTCGGGTCAACATTGATGGCCCGCCCCTTAACACCCGCAGGTTTGTTTGGTATTAAAAAGGCGTGGTGCATTTAAATAGGGCATTGTTGGTTTAGTATGGTATAGTGGTTATCACATGGGGCCGCCCGTGAGGGCTGGCCCACATGGGCCAAGTGAGTTCAATCCTTGCCAGCCTCACCTTAATTCCCTTAATTCATCTTTGTATTTAGTCTTATGGAGAGGCGTGGGTGGTGGGGTTGGTGAACCACCACAACCCTTTTTATATTTTTTTAATACAAAAAAAAAAAAATCATTTAAAAAATTCTGAAATTTGGCCGAAAGAGTCTTTTTAACTATGCCACAATTTCGCCCGGAATCCGGTGGTCGGTTTCTGTCCAAATTGTGGCCTCCTTAAGCCTGCCCAGTCAGCAAAAAGTCAACCCAACTTTGACTACTTCTATCTTCTTGATCCGGACTCGGATTGACGAACCATTTGCACCTTTGCAATCAGGATGACGAGATCTACAACCTAAACTTGGTTCAAGAAACTTTTGAGCACTTTGGTTTTTGAGCTTCCATCAGTCCTCTTTGTCCTGTGTGTCTCTCTAGAGCCACCTAGATCAATCCTCCCCACTAAGGAGATTTTGGTCCTCCAAAAGCATGAAAAATAATATGCAACTTCTCTATACCTTGTCTGCATCACAAGCGTCCTGAAAAGGTCTCACTTCCATCCCCTTCACCTTTGTTCTTCGGATCCTTAAGCAACGAGCTGACACCTGCTACCTCTGCAACCTGTACATTGTTTTGCAAATTACTTTCTTGACTTACATGACCAACTAATGACCCAAACGTCCCATACTTGCCACGAGTTTATAACACACACTTGATAGTCAAGTTTACATCAAGGTGGAAACGATACCCTAGCTATGACAACAAGGCCGAAATTCCATTGTTGCTTCAACAAGTGATGGAAACACATCATCACTGCAACACATGATTTACAACAATAAGGCCAAACATTATTTGCTTTGACAAGTGATGGAAACACAACATCACTTTCAAAGTGTAAAATGCAACTCAAAATAAGACTAGACATCATTGTTGCTGAACAAGTGATGGAAAACACATCATCACTTTTACATTTTAAAATGCAACAAATTATTTACAAAATCACGACCATGAAATGCTAACATATCTAGAAACCATTTTTCACTTATCAATGTGAATGGGTCACTTCCTTGTGGCGCATTCGCTTGTCGAACAAATGTTTCATCTGGTTCATGCAACGACACTTTGTCTTTAAGACGCTGCTCTGGATGGAGCCTCCAACAAGTGGCTCTTTAATGGCCACTTCTATCGCAATGACTACAATAGGTTTTCCTCCTCCAAATCTACTTAACACATTTCTTTACCTGTTGTTGAGGGGGTCTTTCACGCCTCATCCTTTTATGTGTTGCCATTCTTTTCCAACACTCATAAAATGTATGGTTATGCAATCCACAAAAGGTACATGTCTTTCGGTGCCATGTTTTACGTCCATCATTAACAACATGAGTATAATCGAAATGAACATTCAAATGTCGAGAGTGGTTATACCTTTCCTTGTTGTCTCTCGTGTAGGTATGGCGATGAGAGCTTGTCTCAGCTCCTTCCCTGCAATGGAAACTGCAATGGGATGATGGAGATGTGTTCCCATCATTCTCTTTCCTCGACGATTTCGACGATGTCTCGGACAAATCTGACACCTTCAAGCATTCTCCTTTTTTGTATCTCGAGCCTGCAAATTGAGGTCTCTACACAACCTCCAATGGTTGAGTTATGCATTGGTTATTAATACCAAGTTTTTCTTCCTTCTCGTGCCTCATCCTTGTAAGGAGCCTCATGTTTGTCCCTGTAATTGGGATCTCCACATCTCCAACAAAAATCATACTATGTGACGATGAAACTGAAAGGAAATAAACATCTTTTACCTCCTCTGTCGATTTGGAAAGAACTGATGATGGCTTCTCGTCATCTGTTATTGGTGATCCACTAGTTGTCTCAGTGCATTCCCCAACTTCCTTTATGACATACCCAAGTCCGTCCTGATGGGGTAATTCTTCTACTTTGATGGGGTTGATAATGCCTTGGCCATTGACGCCCAAGCCCTTTCCTTCATACCCCATTCTCTTCAACAGTTTGGTGCAAATTCCTGTGGTATGATTTTCGAAAATAGCAAAATCATCATCAGGAGACATGCATGAAGATGGAGAACTACTTTTTACATCTCATGGGTCACGCTGCAGCGTTTCCAAGGCCTCGTCCTTTGCTTGCAGTTGTCGTAGCAAATTTTGTTTTTCCTCTTTATTTTCATGTAGACGCATCTTCAATTCAGCGTTCTCTATTTGAAGATTATGTTTTTTATGCTTCAGTTCTTCCAGGGCCTCTTCCATGGCTTGCAACTGAAGCTACAATTTCTCACTTTCCTTTGTCTCTTTCTCTAGAGTTTCATACATGATTTCCACCCTTTTGGAACTTTTGAGCATGGTCTCGTACATCACTTTTTCATCCTTTTTCGCTGCATGTTCCATTATTCATGCTACAATTCACATCAACACAAAGATCGCTCTAATACCACTTGATCCAGGTATGGGTGTGACAAAGGACCCTTCCAAGACCTTTTACTTTTGTGATGTGTTAAATGGAATTTTTAAAAGAACATTAATGAATACATCTGCATGTTGTAAAGAAGAGGAACATGTCAATCATTAGCAACATAAAAAAACATAAGTCGTTGATAATGGAGTTCGTCCAGGAGGGACTACGTCTCCGGGCCCCGGTGTCAAGATGGTGTTGGCCGCTGCATTAAGTGTTGTCAATAATGATGATGTACATAAGAGGTGATATCGTTATCATACTAGGAAAATGCCCTCACGCAGGAGTGTCTCCAAGAGATGTTCCACTACAGGAACTCTCAATCAAAAGACTCCTATCAATATGACACAAAATCATGCATGATGAGCATCCCACCAACATGGCATAAAGGGTATCTCAATGCAAAACATACATGACGACAAGATGAGTATCCCATCAACATACAACAAAGGGATCTCAAAACATAACAGGATGAATAATGACAACAAGTGCATCCCATAAACGATTCCCCATCACATCAAGCAGGAATCATGAAAACGAGTAAGGACCAGGATCCCACATCAAACATCAACAAGGACCTGTGCAGCACAATGTATAAAGAAGAAGTACACGAACACACTGCATATACCTCACATCTAAGGGCCATCTGAAGAAATATGTCAAGATACTGAAGTTGTTCACACGATGAATCTCGCGACATCGAATCTCATGGAAATGATTGCTCACACCTGAATGTTGACACTTGCATTTCACTTAGAAAAGTGGCTAGAAAATGAAATGAGCGAATGAGAAATCTAAATGCACCATCAGATTTGTGGCATCGAATAGTGGAAAATCGACTGTCCAAAATCTGAATTCTGAGAAGTTGAGAATCTAGGGCTCAAGGAATCTTTTAGATTCCCCCTAGATTCCTCAAAGATTTTGCTCCATGAGCGGATTGGAAATCTGCAACTCCAAAGGTGAATCTGACTTTGCCATTGCGATCCCTACGAAAGACCATGAAAAATGACTATAAACTTGACTATATTCTGACATGGAGAAAAATTACCTCCCCGGGAAAATTGCAAGGATCATGGTTCCGCTCCCTATTTCTGTAGCAATCATGATTCCACCCTCATACTGAAATGGGCCAAAAATGCAGAACTTTGATGGAGACACGGACAGAGCCATTGCGTTCGTGGCGTCGAGAAGTGCTGAAACCATATAAAATTTATCAAAATCTGACAGTGAAATTTCACCCCTCCTACAAAATGTTGCCTTGAACTAGGTGCCAAGATTTTGCCTCCTCTGTCTCGAAATATGTGCCCACTCCTAGTTCCTCCATCTGTCTGGGTGCACTGAAAAATGAGGTTTATATAATTTTTCGATGGGTGGACTTAACAAGGAAGTGGTTTGGCAGATTGGTATGTAGTTCGAATAATAAGGAGGAGGTTGGGTGGTCAAACCTCGACCCCTCCATGTTTACACAACTTCTGTTTTTTAAAAATTGTTTTAAGGTATTCTTGGTGGTCGGGTCCGCATTGGGCGGCCCACCCCTTAACCCCCGCGGATTTGTTTGGTATTAAAAAGGCGTGGTGCATTTAAATGGGGCATTGTTGGTTTAGTATGGTACGGTGGTTACCACATGGGGCCACCCGGTGAGGGCCGGCCCACGTGGGTCAGGCGGGTTCAATCCCTGTCAGCCTCACCTTAATTCCCTTAATTCATTTTTGTATTTAGTGTTATGGAGAGGCATGGGTGGTGGGGGTGGTGGCCCACCACCGCCCTTTTTATATTTTTTATTTTTAATACAAAAAAAAAAAATCATTTTTGAAAATTCTGAAATTTGGCCGAAGGAGTCTTTTTAACTAGGCCACAATTTCGCCCGGAATCTGGCCGGAGTTGGCCGGAATCCGGTGGTCGGGTTCTGTCCAAATTCTGGCCTCCTTAAGCATGCCTAATCAGCAAAAAGTCCACCCAACTTTGACTGCTTCTATCTTCCTCATCCGGACTCGAATTGATGAATCGTTCACACCGTTGCGAATAGGACGATGAGATCTACAACTTGAACTTGGTTCAAGAAACTTCCGAGCACTTTGGTTTTTGAGCTTCCATCAGTCCTCTTTGTCCTATGTGTCTCTTTGTAGCCACCTGGATCATCAATCCATGAATAATCGATCTTCAATCTACTTGATTGTTGTTGTTTGTTGCAATGTGCTAATGAAAGGTTTGACTTGCCACAATGGTGACAAGGATGGAGATCAAAACATTGATCTTCTAGATGACCGTTTCTTTGACAATGAAGGCATTTTGGTTTGACTGCAACTTCAGTTTGTGTGTATTTATGTTTGTCTTCAAGTTTCTCAAAACTAGCCGATGTGATTTGTGCAAGAAACCCTACATTGACAAACTAAATGGGCCTTGAATAATGTTGGGTATGCAAGTTGGCGTCAACTTTGACATATCCTAAGCCTCGTCGATTTCTGTTACTTTGGATTTCTTCCCATGGCTTGATGATTGGTTTGGAAGAAAGTTGAATTGGATCAGGGACCACTTCGACACTTGAATTTGGTTGGATCAGTGACTTGGAATCATCATTTATATTTGTATTGTTCAAAGACTTGGAAGCATAACTCTTCTCTAGCAACTCAGTTCTTTGTAGTTGCGACTCTAGTTGAAGTAACTCAATCATTTCAGGTGCATGTTGAAGATGCACTTGAATATTAGCAAGAGTTGTTTTGTTGATGTTCACCATGTCGCCAGCTGATGATAAAATCAAATTGTTAGGAATTTGGGACAGTTGAATGTGTGTCGCCATGTTAGCTTGCTCACTTTGAATTCAGGCTTGCTTGTATTGTTGCTTATTGTTGATGTTGTAAACACTTGCTAGAGTTTTATAACTTGGTTGCTTGAACTATTGATTTCATGCTCACTTGATGACAATCGCTTTGCTTGAATGCTTCACTGACACTTTGTGAATGCTTCAATCAACTTCACACTGGCTCATTTGTTGTAGATGTCGTGCTTTGAACTTTCACACTTGATTTTGACACACTCGCTTGCTTGGTTGTTTGAATGACACGCTCGCTTGCTTTGTTGTTTGAATGACACACTCGCTTGCTTTGATTGTTTGAATGACATGCTCGCTTGATTTATTGCTTATTGCTCACTTGAAGAATAGAATACTAGAATTCAGACTCGTTTGATGATGATTTCTTGCTAGATGGCTTGCTTGAACTTGCTTGATTGATTACTAACACTTTGTGCTTTCTTGAATGTACTCACTAAATGTGTTGATTTTAAAAATGGAAGGGTGTCGAACACTGTCGAGAATGCACCCAAGAGACAAATGACAAGTTCAATCTTGATGACTCAGTTGAAGACTTACTTGACTTAATGTATTCACCTTAACAATTTAAATTATGGTTTTAGTTACAACCGAGAATGCACCTGTACAATTCAGTTAAAAAATGTTTATCTACAAGTGATCTGAAAATCACTTGTTAGTGACCTCAATTAATGAATTAATGAATGAAGGTATTACAGACTCATGTGTTGGTGTATGTCTATGTTATCTTATGCAACGGATCGATCATATTGCAAAATACACAGACACTGGGAAAAATGGAAAACAGTAGGAGAAACATAGTAAGCAAATACAAGAACACAACAAATTAATAAGGAGTTCACCCTATTCTCCAGGGCTACATCTTCGGTCCAGCTTTCAGTGATGGCCTTCTTTTATTGTGTCTTTAAAGCAAAGATTTACAATGAGGAGCTCAATTTGAGTCTCCTGAAAAAGATAATGCTTGGTAGGGTGGTTCTTGGATTCCCCAAGCCACTAGAGTGAACAAACTCTTTCCCTTTCCAAGTCTTGACCTCTCTGGTCTTTAATGAGAGAAGCCCAATGTGGTGCTCAATTCCCAATAGATCCTCATAGGGATTGCTTGAACCTCTCAAGCCTTCTGTCTGCTCGATGTTGCCTTAGGTCAGTTCGGCTCTCTGTTTTCTGCTTCTTGCTTCACTGTCTTTTCTTTGCTCTCGCTCTCTCTATCTTCATGTTCTGTTCTCTGTTTGTTCATGGCTTAAATCCAATTTGTCCTTGATTGTTCGCTTCCTCTTCCGCCCCTTCGGATCGCCTGCTATTGTTTGCTTGGAGTCCCCTGCCTCTACGTCATCGCCATCTTCCACATGGAAGTGGCCACTTGTCCTCCCACAAACTCCGCTAGCTCTTCCTCGATGGTTCGGTAATTCAGTTACACTGTGGAATGACTCATCCACCAACTTAGCGATCAAATCGGACCTCAAACTCTTATATGTCACGACTTAATCCCCTGTCAAATCTGGTTCCTCCGTCGGGCGCAATCTCCGTCGTCAGATCTGGAGCCCCCAGATCCTTCAGTGTTCACTCATTTCGCGCGGTTGACTTTCTCGACCGTTAGCACGTGATAAGAGGTTGTTTTCTCTCTCATCTACCGGACACGCGTCATGCAATGAATGGAATCACTCGTTTTCTGCCAAATCTGCTTACCGCCCAAGGATGCCTCTGATATACCACCAGTTTTGGAGCGCAGGACCCGCCTTTCACCTTAGTGCTTTCCCTACGGTTTCCCAGCTTCCCATGCAACCGAGCATTTCGGGGATTTTCCTTCTCGAGGGGTTTTTCCGTAAGCGCTAATCACGCATCAGAAATGGCCTCCGTTTCCCGATCCAGTCTTCCTAACTGCCAGTTTTGCCTCATGCGCGATCTCCATGGGCCTCTGTCAACGTGCTTTGACCAGGGTCCTCATCGTTCCTTGCTGGCTGCAAACTACCACTGTCTAGAGGTCTTCCTGATCGCTCTTTGTTCATAAATTTTGGATTCAGTCTTGATTTGATACAGTCATGGCATTTTGATATCTTTCATGGATCCAATTCAGATCATCAAGTGATACAAAAAGTGTTGATGATGTTGATGTTGTCTTGGCTTGAAATGCTTGATTTTGTAGCATCCTTAACTTGATTGCTTTGATTACATGATGTGAAATGTGCTTGCTTGGAAGATCACCTTATCAAGTTGATGATGTGACGTTTTGTGCTTGTGTACTTAAGCTTGATTATAGGAGCTTGATTAAGTGTTCTTATACTTAAGCTTGCTTATGTTCATGTAGTTGTTTAAGAATAATACAAAGAGATAATCTGAACACAAGTCATGCACATGCATTCATTACACACGGTGTATTTAAGATCCCCTTATTCAATTTCAGGCGGATCTAGGACACAAGCACCACAAAAATTATGATTTTATTAATTATTGGAGTACATCATTCTTCAATGTCATAACTTTGTTGTAGAAACTTCTCAATGAGAATGTCACACTTGCAAACTCTGGAAGAAAATTTTCTTCAAAAACTGCCTGTAGTGACTCAATCGCTCTCAAAGTAAAATATTACTTTGGATTGCAACAATGGCTTTCTCTAAAAAATTCACTTATCACTCCAAATACAAAATACTTATAGCTCCAAGATATACCTATTCTTTACACACCTTATTTCTCCAAATTACAACTTATACCTTATCACTCCGTTACAGAAGACAACTTATCACTCCAAAAATGTTGTACAAATTAAAAAGCATACCCTTATTACTCCATTAACTTTATCATGATTACAAATCTTTAAAATAATGCTTTCATAACCTTATCTCTCCAAAAGAAACACTTTATCTTCATTTTTTTAATCCTTGACTTTAAAGAATATGGGTTGCTTCGTTCTACTCACATACCTTTCAACACATTTGAGTTGCGGTTGAAGATTAACAATTGTATCTTCATCATGCAGTTGTCGTGGACGTAGAAGGCAGCCAATAAAAGTAGGCTATTGACCTTCTAGTGCAAATTCATACATGCCACCCTGCAATACCAATGTTTCTTTGTAAACCCATCTGTTCTACCTCTTTGCAAATCTGGACGAGGAGACTTTCATTGCGACTATGGCTCTTGAAGATGAACAGATACTGGAACAATTCTCTGGAACAGTGCAGGAGATCAACAGTGTTGTCAAAATCTATTTCCGTTGGAGGTGGTGGAAGAAATGCAACTGTGTATTCAATCACAGTAACCAATTAATTCGACGAGATTTATAGACTCCCGCAGTGCATTGGACAAATAGCATGAATTCCCTGGCCTGAATCTAGAATGGGTGCTCCCTGAGAATAGCGGTGACATAATTGATTTAGGCTTTTGTTGTCTTAATGGAGGGTAGGAGAACGAAGGACCCATGGTTACATACTTGGATAGTTTTCTCTTGACCACTGGGCTGTATTTCTCCAAGCAGTTTTTCAATGGGAGATCAGAGGGCACCCTATTCGGGCTATGGCAAACAATCTGGACTGGATAGATGTAACGTCCTTTGATTACCATGGTCTTTCTTATCTAAATCCAAGTATCAATTGTGGCATTGGGCCATGTAGATTTTGATCGCCACTTCGAAGCCTCACATAGATGTCTTATATGTTCATCATTTGAACTCTCAGGACAAAAATGGAGATGAAACCAAATACAAAACATCCCAAAGCAATTTATGGATTCGGTTACATCCTTCTCTCATATGAGGAAACAAATAATTATATACACTAAACATACCACAATAGATTTTGATGGGCACTTCTGGATTTAATGCTTGTAAGATGCGCAGATGCATCTGTTATTTGAGCACGTTTGATTTTGACGGACGCTTCTCAGACCAAATCCTCCCCTCCGCCATGGCAAAAGAAGTTGTTGCTAGGAATGTTGTAATTGATGTTGACTGCACCAACTACCACTTAATTTCTTGTGATGAGCTCTAGATTGATCACACCAATAACAAATTCACTGAGGTTTTTACATCTCCTCCTCCAGAAGAGCAAGGACATACTATTCAAACTACAAAATCATCCAGACACCATTAGTTGATAGCCCCGTGGGCCACATTGCTGCCTCCTGGAGTGCCAGGCTTTGCCAATAATGATCTCGGTTGTTCAGTCATCATTCCAGCTCTTGTTGAGATCAGCAACTCACTAGTAGATAATTCCCTTCACTTTTGCGCTTCAATTCTGCAGTGGATTCACACTTCACACCAAGTCAATTCACTGAATATCGAGTCTGATGTAGTTGCACTATGCAAACCATCCAAAGCAATGAATAATTCCTGATATTTATTGTGCTTAGTGCACACAAAGAAATTAATTGGAGCGATTATCGCACTTCACAATGCTATGAAATTTATTTTACGAGGGCATTCATGGTCGCCTAGTTAAGGAAACGCGCAATGCTATCAGGAAATCAAAAAGAAGTGTGAGTTTGATATTCAGATGGGTTGTTAACTCGCCCAAACTCTCGCTTCACAGTTTCTTGATGTGTCTTCCTCTCAAAGAAATCTCAACTGTGATCCATTCTCCAATCTCCAAGATCAAAAACTAACAATCTAACCAATTCTCTCAACCTCGCTCTGATATCAATTGAAGAAATTTAACAAACTAATAATAAAACACTCAATAAAATAAATAGCAAAAATATAGAAAACCCAGACATGGTGGAAAAGGCCTTAGCCTTACAGCATTCCTCACGTTCTCATTATTAATCAATCAAATGTACAAAGAATGATAATAGTACAAATAAATACATGAGGAAGTTGGTCTCAAGATAGTACTTCTATCTTGGACACTATGGTTGAGAAAATATCTCAACAACACACTAATATAGGAGCCTAACTAGTTCGAGAGAATATCTCAACCAACTAAGCCTACACTGACTCCTAACCATGAGCAACAAACTCAATCTAGAAAGGTAGGATTAAATCCTAACTTTCATGATTTTAATTAATTTAATTATTTGGACTTAGAATTATTTTT
This sequence comes from Pinus taeda, assembly GCA_000404065.3. Taxonomy (NCBI): domain Eukaryota; kingdom Viridiplantae; phylum Streptophyta; class Pinopsida; order Pinales; family Pinaceae; genus Pinus; species Pinus taeda. Next base: position 185,221 of record APFE030284108.1, read on the forward strand.
AATGTGACAGTGATGCTAACAAAACAATCACTCTTAACCTCTCACACAGGAAATGATATGAAATAAATAAATTTTAATCTATGAAAGAAATAAATCTTAATCTATGAAAAATAATAAATCTCACACATTGTAGGTGGCCAATCCAAAATCATGAGAGATGGCAAGTTGAGAGGCTCCCAGTGCAAGCATTACCAATCAAGGTGAACATCACTCATGAGCATGGTGCTAAATCTAAATTCCATTCATACGTAATCTTAATTTTCCACCTGAGTATCTCCAACTTGACACATGCCTTTGAAAGGAGAAGGCTCTCCTATTTATATAAAAATATAAGAAGCTACCTCATTAATGGAGGTCCATTATTCTCTCCCTAGATCCCTAGAAAATATCATAGAGTTACAACTCAAATAGGTAATTATGAGACACCTATCCTCTTTGACCTTTATCCAAATCTTCTTTCATATCTTGAAGATAATTCGAATTTGAGCATTGGAGGCCACATAAGGGTGCTTTGGAAGCTTCCAAATGACCTACACATGTCATGAAACTCGAGCCACTTTTAAGGATTAGCAAGTATATGTCATTTTTCTAAATTTTAACCATTTAATTCACTTATAATACTAGAAATCATTAACTTTTGGAAAACACAAAGGTAACCCATATAATTGTGAAAATGGAGGCTAATGAAAGGTTATATGGTCATGGAGTTGTGACATGTGAGTGAAATGGTGGTGATAAAGGTGAAAGTGGATGATATTTTGAATACATTTTGGAGACTGTACACATTCCATAGGATATATCTACGAAAATATAGTAATCCAAAATATAAAATTTTTACCAAATGTTTCCAATGACCTCAGCTCAATTTTGTAAAAATTTAATGGTGCGAAGCTATGTATACAAAAAGGTATAGAAAAAATTCCAATATGACTTATTTGAAGTATCAAAACCCTAGGTTAATATTCTCTAATACCAAATGGTATGCACCAAATACAAAAAGATCCATAAGTACACATCGTATATAGAAATGTGAGCATGGATAACAATTCTAGTATACATAGTAATAATACAAAATCCTCTAAATACTTAAATTCATTCATATATCATAATCAATTGTCCTCATTAATAACTATATGATCTCTATATATACCTATTCACACATTACCCATACGGCCCCTTTATCACTTGACCAACCATATTTCTTATATACCTAGGATATGCATATTTAACCCGATATATACTCCCCTCCCTTGGGGCCATATGATTTAAATTTAACCCAATAAAGGCCCCTCTTAGGGTCATAACACACACCATCCACAATAGACACAATGTTTTCCTTAGATAACTCTCACATGAGATAACCTAGATGGAAAGTAAGTTTTCTCTACTTTCTCTTATTTAGTATGGATATATGAAAGTACTAAGGAAGAGGTACTCTATATAGACTTACCTAAGACCCATGGACTGTAAGGATACTATAAAACATTAACCCCATCTATGATACTCCCTAACTTCCTACTACTAGTTCATCTTCTCAAATATGGAAAAAAAAAAAAGCAATTGCATAAAATGGAACCCCTACTCCAAGTGGCCCAATATTTAAGAAAACCTTATAGAAAACTAAAGTAGGATTTGACTCCCTCAATCCTCAACTAGAGTTTGATTTTAGACCTTATAGATTCTTCTTGAAAGTCCACATGTGGCTAGCTTCATATGCATCAGTAATAAGTGCTAACATGGATATGTTTGGTGGAAAAAATTTGAGAATGGATTGACAATTGGATGAAAGAGACAAGGCCTTTAGGAAATGAAGGAAAACGTATAAGTTTGATTCCCATTTCTAATAGTATGTAAAGTATAAGGATACCTTAGGAAAGTAAAATCAAAAAATTTCAAATTTTATAATAATGATAACCCACTTGGAAGGATGAAATGATTATAAAAGAATAATAGATCATTACTTAAGTTCAGTAAGTGGAATTTTGCAAATGAGTATAAGATGTCAAGAATAAAAATAGCCTATCTTAGAAAGTGATGGAAGAATTTGTATTTAGGGAATAATCATGATTGGATAACTTAGCACGCATGAGGTGTCTTGAATGAATATTCTTGTGGAAAACATATGTGGAATCATAGAATTTTTTCCATATAAGAACACAATAAAGATCACTATAAAGTATACATAAGGAGGTTTCTATTAGGAAGAAAATATTTTCAATCAACCAATAATATTAAATGTTCATGATAATGTTGAAGGTCAATTAAGGTACTTCTAAAGAAGTATGGTGACATTATATGAAAGGGATAATAAACCCATGAGTTTCTATAAGATGGGAATGAATAAGAACAAATGGAAATTGTGAAAATTTCAAAAGCAAAAGGGAAATTCCTTAGCATAAAGAAAATATTCTCCTAGAAAGTCCCCGATTTGAGTAACAACACTAAAATTTTAGGATTGGAGTAGCCAGTTAAATCTCATATGACTCTTTTAAGCTGCATAAGAAATGGAATCATTGTAGTGCTAAGGGAACCATGGAAATGTAATGAGGCCTAAAGAAAATTTATGTAACAATAGTAAAGGGATGTCTCTTCGAAGCAACAAGCCTACTTAATATTGATTTGCATAAATGATGACTAAGGATAGTTGGTGAGAGTCATGGTGATTATCTATATATCATAAAAGTGTTAGTATAAGAATTTAAGAACTTTCAGTATTAATGAAGAAGGACAAGTGATAGATTGGGAACATTTTTAAAGGCTTACAGATACAAGAATAACAACTATCTACCTTTTGGCATGGAAATATATAATGTAATGGGTTAAGCCTTAAACGCTAAGTGAAATAACCTAGCATCTAGAGTGAGAAGCTTATACAACAATTATGAGTTATTCCTTGGGATTAAATAAGAAAAAGTTTCTAAGAGAGAAAATATTGATAACTTAAGCAATGATGACCTAGTTCTATTATGTATAATAGTATAGAATCGATAAGAAAAAGATGTATGTGATGTAAGAGCCCTGGGTAATGATCCAAAGGTATAGAAGGTGAGAATTTAAATTTTGATACTGGTGACTTGAGGCATGCTAGTAAATCAAGTAACAAATTAATGTTGCATTTCAACAAATTTATTTAAGCATGAAAATATTCATGAAAAGAGATAATTAGACTTACTTGAAAGTTTAATAACATACTTAAATAAGGAAAATATATGAAAACTTGAGAATATTGATAGGGTGAGTATACTTATCCTATAAATTTTCAACTTCCTTGTTGGAAGAAGAGGAAATGATTATTGGAAATAAGTTGGTATCTTAATGAGAACATGACACCCATAGTGTTGACAATCTACCCTAGATCCCAGATGAATGTTAAATCATATTATTGAACTAAATTTAATAAATAGTATACATTGTTTATGTAAGCTAGTGAATTTGACCTTGTTGATGCATCATGATATGAACACTCATGATGTTTTAATTCTATACATGTATTATGTGTTCATATCATTATCATATTTATGATGTTAGGTTAACATATGGTTCATTTACTATATTGATGTAATTATATATCTTTGATAAATATATGCTTATTTTGTAATATTACTATGGTATTCCATGATGTGATGGCATATGGTAATTGCATGTAGTTATAATGATGAGATGTTAAATGATGACATGCATGCCTATGTGGTTTTTTATTATTTAGGATGTTATGATAACAATGATGGTGTGTCCCTATGATGACATTGTAACACTCCATTCCATCCACTTGTACTATCTCGAGTTGTGGAAGTTGTTACCTATACACTTTAACCCATCTTCAATTTTTTGTTATGAGGATGGTGTTACAAAATCCTCTTTTTCCAAATAAATAAAAACTTGAAAAAAACACCATTATCACATCCAGCTTGCTAAGAGATTTCTGATGATATAAAATTTGTCTCAATCTAAATCTTGGGTGAAAAGTTACACACATTTGATGTTTGGCCTATTAAAAGAGGCCACATCACCATGTTGGTTAGGTGGAACCCTCATGGTCTCCATGCAACCCTGACAGATCAACTTGGTGGGATTGCTAGGTTAAGTCCATGTCATGTCTCTAGTTGATTTTTTTCCTGTGGTGTTTTATCATTTAATAATGGAGATCAAGTGGTTGGCAACCCCTCAGTCAAAAAGGATCCCTCACTAGAACCATGGTCAGACCATCCCTAATTTGGTGGTGCATTATGTTCTTCCAAATCATAAAGTGAAGATGGGTAGGAGGCAATGAAAACAAGGTTTCACACAAGAACCATGACCAATTCAACCTTTCCACCACAAACACGTACAATGATTTGTATAATATGCGATCACATTGAAGGTGAGTAATGAGCAGAGTTTAATTACTCCAGGTTTCACCCCTACTTGGGGTTCCATTTCAATTTTCCATCAAAAATCAAAGTGGTTTTTATCATGGGTATTCTCCTATTTTGGACACCCCCCCTTGTTAAATCACAACAAACCAAGGGGCTTGAGGATGAACGAGGGTCATAGATTAGACCCAAACCATAATCACACAACCTCAAGGTGGAACCTCCCTATACGAAGGCCCCATGATAGGATTTCCTATATCGAACCCCCCTCCCTTTTTTAACCCACAATAGACCAAGGAGGCCCTAATGTGAACCTGGGTCATTGATCTAACCACACTTTGATCTTGACATCTAAAGAAGGTCACTTGATAACAAGGGCCCATAGGATATGAATGAACAAGTCACGAGGAAATCCCATCAATTGATGAGTTTGGTAGATGAACTAATCCATAGTATTTTCCACCCTATCTACCACCACCAACCTACTCCTGCTTCCATCAGGGAAATTCCAAAGTTTGAATACTACCAAAGAGTGACAAGTGATTTCATTAGTTGTTGAGTATGCTAGATGGACTATTACACAGCATTTATTGCCCCATCTACAACCATCAATATACTACCACCATCAAGGAAACGCCAAAGGTTGAATACTCCAGACAAGTGGCAAGTGGTCTCGTGAGTTGAAGATTCCAAAAAATAGGCTATTCAATAAAAAAATTCACCCCATCTACCACTATAAATCTATCGTTATCGTTATCAAGGAACCCCAAAACATTGAAAACTACTTATGAGCGGTGGGCGGTCCTATCAATTAACAAGTCTGGTAAACTAACTATTCCTCATCACTTGTTGCCTCGTCTACCACCACTATTGTACCAATACTTCCATTAGGGAAATTCCAAAGTTTGAATACTACAAACAAATGGTGGGCAGTTCTATCAGTTGACGAGTCCAGTATATGGACTAGTCCATAGTAATTGATGTTCTATTGCCTTCCATCGAGTTAAACTAAGAAATCATCTTCATTCATTAAATAGGTCACACGAAATGGGAGACAAGGTAAGCACCAAGAATTAGATATTTTTGGGTTATAACATGAAAGTGTAAGCAAGAAAGGATAATAAGTTAAGTGCTCTTTGGGTTAAGTCAAGGTTTTTTCCTTGAATGTATGATTTGATATTGTGTGCTAATGGCTATAAAACTGGAGATGATGTGTAGAATTTTGGGAAATTGCTTTAAGCACTATATAATGAGAATTGGCCTATAATATTGATCCACAGAGGAAATCAACCTAGGACACCAATATTATGGGTGAAGTGGATGTAGTTCCATGGTGCTACCAAACATTGAAACCATAATAATCAAGATAGTCAATAGTAAAGGTTATTATCCACATTCAAACATCCACACATGAATACTAGTAGCATTAACTATTAGAAGAAGGTTATCACTATGTGAGAATTAAAATATACATAATTAGATACTCATATGAGTGAATTTAGCTACCTGGAAACTAAAGGAGGGACTTCAAATCTCCACCCAACCATAGGCCATCCACACAACAATATTTCTTACAAATGACCACCCCCAATCTATATCCAAGCAATAAGGGGATGCTTGTTCAAGAGAATCACACTAAAGGCTGGGTCATACACTCATGAGGTGGATTCCACTATCTAAGTGACTTATTTATTTCCCTATAGCAATAAGAACCATAGTGACTCTGTCACTCCTTTGAGATCAATCACAATGCCTCCACCCAAGGTCCAACCCAGTTCAATCTTTCAACTTTTCTTTAGGAGCTCCTTTCTCTTTCTCTACCCATATTTTTACTAGCTCCATCCTATACTCCTCGATGAACACTCTAATTTTCCATAGGCTACCTAAGGGAGTGTATCCATCCCTCTATCCTCTGATACAAAACTCCTTGTCCTTTTTATACCAATGGCTCAATGCCCCTCATCCACTCTCTATTCCATGTTTTTTATTTTTGCATTATGTTTTATCTCTTTAATCTAATCATGTGTTTTCATCCATTAGGTGGTGGTTCGACCTATTATGCCACCTCCTCTCTCTTCAGGTGAGGGAGAAATATAAACTTCTGCACTCTATTTTATTTAGGATTCCTTTCCGTTTGTATCAATCCATAACGAGGGGATACAGATGGTGCCATTCTCCACCCTTGTTGACCACTTTGAAACCTTTAATTCCGGTAAACTTAGTTTGGTATTTTGTGAGGGAAATGTTAAAGAGATTAAATGATTTTGATATGGGCCTACCCAACAAGTACACGATAGGTGCCCAATAGATGTGCAACAGGCATGTCACATGGAACCAATAGGCATGCCATAAGTAATAAACAAGAATGCAATAGGAAACTCCCTTAGAAAATTGGATACATGTGTCCCCCCATTCAATACATCTAATTGAAATCTACATTTAAATTATTTTATGTTTACAACGTAATGTCTCAACCATTGATGGCCTCTATGCTAGCATTACACGATCACAATTTTAATGTTACAAAAACAATGTTAACGTGAGGGATGTTACAAACCCAAAACCCTTAAAGTAACATCATCCCTAGTGTTCTATAAACAAAGAACAAAGACAAAATATGAGCTCTATAATTACAACTCTTACATCAGTGACATCTTCCATGTTATAAAAATTTTGATGTCCAACCATGTCATTCATTATCCTCAAGGCTTCCCCAAGGGAAAAATTCAACTCATTTCTTCCTAGGACGTCACATCCAATGAATATTTTTATCCTAACGAGTATGAACATGACTCTTTGAAAATTGGTTTACTTAGAGTCTCATATTATTGGCAATCACTCACCTTCCAAGTTTTGGCATCCCCTTCACTACTTCCTCAATCCCTCAGGTGACCCATTCCTTGGAAAGTATTCCTCACATAGGAATAGCCTTGATGGAGTTTCACAACCAACGAATCCCTCTACGTTTCTCTAGTAACACAACACATTTTTCATAACATACGTCATGGTGATCAATGCATATCACAAGGTGTCAATGTCATCACAATGGCTTAGTTCCTAATGTCTTATGCTTCACTATGCTTTTGTTGCACCACTTTAACATTACTTGTAATCAAAATAATATATCCTTGTTTTATATTTTAGAAAATCACCTATGTTACAAGCGTCCAATTAGATTAATCATAAAAATTGTAAATCAAATTAAACCACAATTTCATAAATAATTTTTTAAACTAGTGTTTATATTTTATGGTTATTATTTGCTTCCTTTGTCTCCATAGGTAATAAGTCTAGCTCATTGTTTTTCCCAGACATGCCCCTTGATCCTCACATCCTAATGAGCATGGGGTATATTTCTTCTCCCATTCATTACTCACCTTTCCAGGCCTAGGAAACCCCCATTCTAGGTAGTTTACCTATCCAAAGGTTTTCCTGCATGGGCCCCCATCAGTTATTCACCCTTTTGGACCCAATAAACCCCCATTCTTAGTATTCTACCTATCTACATGACTTCCTTCATGGACCCCAATCAGCTTCTCACACATTTTACCATAGGAAACCTCCATTTTGAGTAGCCTACCTATCTAGGGGTTTTACTACATGGGGTAATAATTAGAGCCTTATATCCAAGTATCAGTCTGGCATGCTCTATTATATTATGCATGGAGTCTACCAATATGGCATGCTCCACTGCACTACTCATGGAATCCTATAATCAAGGTACCAGTTATCAAAATGCCATGGGGCTTCCATGTCACCACCATAGTCTTCTTTATGAGCTTCCACTCCATCATTTCACCTATATCACAACATTTAGCTTCCATGATATATACTTAAAAATTTCAAATCAAAAATTTCATTTGCTCAACATTTTTTTACTCAAAAGCCAAGTCTCATAAGTATGAGACTCTTAGTCATGTTTTTGAGCTCCCTTATAGGTGGCATTATTCTGTTATTGTGGCTTCTGTCTCACGCCCCATTCAATAAATCTTCCTGCAACATGAACTTTCCATAAACCAAACAATTGTTAAGGTTGATATATATAATCTCTTTATTGCAAAAAATTGCAACATCCTGAAGTGACCTCACAATTATTACACTCATAATAATTGTATCGCTTCAACTAAATTCAAATAAATTGAAATGCCACTATCATTGAATTGTACATGTACATATAATAATTTAATAATGCAATCAAAAATTTATTTTAGTAACCCAAAGAGCGGAAACTAAGAGTTGCATATCTTTAAATACGTGAGTAATTAGTTTCCACTTTGGTTTTTCATGCATTGTAAAAGTCATTGAAATATTTTCATGGTGAATGTTTCTTTCCTTGGACATAACCATAATTGGGATCCATGTTATGCATTCATTGATTTGAAAACCAAAATATATTAATTTAGCTAAAAGTAATTCTTACCAAATTCTTGTCCTTTACCCTTTTACCTTTGCTTGATGCTTGATTTACTTATTTGGTTTTTATTGAAAGCATTCTCAGCTAAAGTATTTTCAAGGTATCAAGTTGCAATATTAAACAGTCCCTAAAATTATTTCCACTTCACACATTAGTGACAACTCTATAAATTCATTTGTTTATAAGTTTCAATGAAACTTCATAAAGGCAATTCCCTTGAGTGTCCAATTTAAATATTCAACCTTGTCTTCTACCATGCACCAAAGCCTATGCATATTCACTTTGAGAAGCATGTGTCATACTTGAACACATTTCATGTTCTGGATACACATGTATTTTAAATTTAATTTTCATCCTCTCTTGTTTTCAATCATTCTCACAACATTGTGATAAGCATAATCATTATCACATTAATAGTGGTAGTTAACAACAAGGGATGATTCTTACACTTTCCACATGAACATTTTATGTGTCATGGAATTCATTAGGTGACTATATTTTATTACACAAAACATAGGAAGTTCTAGTTTCTTATTTTCTTATCATTCATGCAGTCATATTATTTTCATAAAAATATTTATATCATCCAAGCACAATTTCTATTTAAGGAAGAAATCCCTTCTTATGCCACAGTTATGTCTTCACTATCCATATATTGCATATGGATGCAATCAAGCCCCTTTGTCTTATCCATTATTCACATCTTCCTTCTAAATTACTTCTACACGGAAGACATCCAAGCTAATTATAAATCTCATCACATTCAGTAGACATAAAAAAATTATTACACATAAAAATAAACTTTGTCAAATTTTTATCAGGCTTGAAACCCAAACCACTTTCTCGTAATAGTTATGGCATCCTTCCCATTTTTTACTATTTTCACTCTTGTGCATATAAAATATCTACACATATGTTTTGTGTTAGTCAATTCATCCATGCATGAGCCACACATCTCAATTTCACAACCAATTCAATTTCTTGAATTCTTCAGTTTCGCATGTCAACTTATTTTTGGAAATTCAAACCCTCCATGTTTACTTCAACCAAAGTACTTAACATACTATCACATGCATAAAATTTAAGTAGAATCTTTCCTAAGGTCTACATCGACCTTAAGATCACAAAATCTTACTAAATAATTCAAGAGGAATTGTTTAGTATTTCATAGAACTTGTGGGCATCCTCCCTCATATCTCTTCCTCTTTGACTTACTTCTTTCATTATTGTTGGTTGTTGGCACATGTGTTTGGAGTTGACATATGATATCCTTATTTTTTTTTAAGGTAATTCATAGATTTGGTGTTCTCCTCCAAAACCCCAACATGGCAATGGTCTTTTATTCTTCTCAACTTTGAGGTTTGTCCCTTATCTTGTCATCATGACACCCTTCCATATCTCCAGCTATTAGTCCACATTGCAACCAACTTTTCATGTATGACGGGTTCTATAGCATCATTGCATTGAGCTTTGCATGTTATTCTTGTTTTCTAATGCCTCTCATTCTATGCTTTGCAGCTCTTCAACTCAAATTTCAAGCTCCTAAGGGTATCTATTCTATTAGGGAAACTTTCCTCCTCTTTCTCATGATGGAATTGGTTCATATTTTATTGTACAATATTTCTATCCATTCCTCTATTTTTTTATGAAAATGTATCTTCTTATGTGTTATCACATGCACACAAATATTAGTTATGTCAAGCATAAATATATAAATTTGTAACCTTGTCATGCCAACACAAAGCATGTTGGTTTGAAGTATGTTGATCTTATATTGTTCACACATATAAAACCCATGTTAGTACATAAATAAAAAGACATGTAAGCATTCTATCATGGTCAGTGGCCACATCAACTATAAATTTCAGGAAAATTAGTATATTCATTAATGAAACTATTATATCAAATTTGCACATGAGCCTTTTCATTTCCAATTTTGAACCTAAGCTCTGATACCACTTTGTGTATCAGATCTCCATACTTTCTCTTTTAAATCCCATTCATCCTGATTATTCATAGTTGTGGTGTTCCTCTGAACCTCTAGGACTAATGTTTAAACCTTATCTATGATACCACTCTATATTAGAGCCTCTATCATTATCTTGAAAGGTCAAGTGTTGAACCTAATCCCTGATACAACTCTATATCAAGGCTTCTAAATTTATCCCCAAAGGTCCAATGTTTAACCTAAGCTACGATACCACTCTACAACACTCCCTTCCACCCTCTTATACTATCTTAGGCTACGAGACAAGTAAGTAACCTATACACTTTAACTTGACCTCCTAGGTCTATTATGAGGATGGGGTTACAAAATCCTCTTTTCCCAATGTCATCAGAACTTGAAACAAATTCCACTAGCATGTTTAACTCACCAAAAGATTTCTAGTGATATGGTTTTTTTTTCTTGATCTAAATCCTAGATCAAAATTTACACTCATTTGATGTTCAACCTACTAAAAGAGGCCAGATCACCATGTTGGACACATGGCACCCTTGTGGCCTCTGTATGTCCCTCATAGGTCAAATTAGCGAGACTTCCAAATTACATCCACATCATGTCGCTCGTTGATTTTCCACCAACAATGTTTTATCATTAGTAATGGAGATCAAGTTGTGGGTGGTCCTCTGGTGGGAAAGGTTCCCACACTGGAACCATGGTTAAACAAACCCCAATCCATCAGTTCAGTATGTCTCACCATGTCACAGAGCGATGAGCAGTGGGAAGCAAGTGGCAACAAGGTTCCACATTGAAACCATGGTCAGGTTAGCCTTTCCACCACCAATGAATACATTGATTTGTATATTATGTGATCACACCAATTATGAACAATGAGTGGAGTTCCATTAATCCAAGTTTTGCCCCTACATAGGGTTATACTTCAATGTTCCACCAAAAATCAAATTAGTTTTTATCATGGGTGGTTTCTTATTTTTGACCCCCCCCCCCCAATTAACTCATACGAGGTCAAGGGGTCCATGGGGTCATAGATTGGACCCACATAATGATTGCACCACATCAAGGTAGCCCCACGATGGGTGTTCCCATATCATACCACCCCCTCGTTAACCCATGGTAGACCAGGGGAGCCCTGAAGTGAACCTGGTTAATGATCTAACCACACTTTGATCATGTCATCCAAAGAAGGCCACTGGACAACGAGGGCTAAGGGTGTCCGATCCAACAAGTCATAAGGTCATCTTGTCAATTAATGGCATTGATAGACAAACTATTCCATAGTAGTTTCTACCTCATCTACCATTATTGGTCTACTGCTACTACCATTAGGTAAATTCGAAAGGTTGAGTACTATTGATGAGCGACGAGTGGCCTCATTAGTTGATGAGTCTAGTAGACAAACTATTCCATATCATTTGCCACCCTGTCTACCACCACCAGTCTACTACTACCACCATCAGGGAAATGCCAAAGTTTGAATAATGTCGATGAGCGATAGGTGATCCCATCAGTTTATAACTCTAGTAGAAAGATTATTCTACACCATTTGTTGCCCCATCTACTAACACCATTCTATCGTTATTTTTATTTTGGAAACACCAAAGGTTGATTATTGCAAATGAGTAGCAAGCGGTCCTATTAGTTGTTGAGTCCAATAGATGGACTATTCCATGAAATTTTTTTCCATGTCTACCACCATTAGGAAAATATGAAAGGTTGAATACTACCAATGAGTGGTGGGCAGTCCAATTATTTGATGAGTCAGGAAAATAGATTATTCCGTAGTAATTAAAATTTGATTCCTCGCCATCGAGTTAAACTAAGAAATCATCTTCGGTCATCACCTAGGTCACATGCAACGGGAGACAAGGTAAGTGCCAACCATTAATTTTTCTTAGGTTATAACATGAAAGTGTCGATAGGTAAGGCCAATAGGCTAAGTGCTCCTTGGGTTAATTTAAGGTTCTTGCCTCGACTGTATGCTTTTATATTATGTGCTAATGGCTATAAAATTGGAGATGGTATGTAGAATGTTGGGGAATTTATTTACGTATTATATAATGAGAACCAACCCATCATCTTGATTAATCGAGGAAAACAACCTTGGCCATCGATATTGTGGGTGAAGTGGATGTATTCAGCCCCATCTAAGCATATTAATAACTTATAAATAACAAAAAGAGTAGAATCTACATGACGCTACCAGAAATTGAAACCAAAATAATCAATATATCCAACAATAATGGTAATTCACCACATTCAAACATCCACACATGAATATTCATGATTATAGTATATTTCATCATCAAAAGAAGTTTATCACAGCTTGAGAATTCAAATATGCACAATTAGATAATCATTTGAATGAATTTAGATAGATGGAAACTAGAGGTACTTAAACTCTCCACCCAACCATAGTCCAGCCACATTACAATCATTCTTCTAGCTGAGCACCCCTAAGTTGGATGTTAGATCTAAAGTTTGAGGGGATTCTTGTTGAACAGAATCACATTAAAGGTTAGGTCATACCCTTAGGAGGTGGATCTCATTGTCCAAGTGACTTATCTAATGACCTACAGTTGTGTTGTGGCCACCAACAACCCCCCTTTTTATTTAGTGTTATTACTAATACTAAATAAATGGGGACCCTTAGCTAAAAATTCAAAAAAATCAATTAGTGATTGTATTTCCTTTTCAATAAAACTTACCATCATAAACTTAATAAAATGCCTTTGAAAATATCTAAAAAACTTAAGTTTTGTGATGAGGGAAGACAAAATCACTCCTTAAAGGATATCGCATCGCAGAAAAGATAACAGCATGCCTACTTACAAGCTAAACTCTAAAATCCCGAGAATGAGATGCGAAATTGCATAAGGATAAACATATATCGCATCGCAAGTCTTAGAAGCACACTTATAATAAAAAACTGCAGAAAACGCCGATATGCGATAGCACATATCGGAAAATCATGCCTTGCAAGAAACTTCTTAACACAAAACATACATATATTATGATTCTGCGATTATGCAATATTGCGATTATGCGATATTGCGATTATGCGATGTTGCGACCATGTAATACTGCGAAATTGTGATAATGCGACAAAACAATCTTACGATAGAACTATCTTGTGATCTTGCAATTATGCGATGCAGCAATCTGCGATATTGCAAAGCAAATCGCAAAATCGTCTCATCGCAAATTTTTCTGGTTCATTATTCAAGGAAAAGTGTTTCCATTAAACGAGACTGGTTATGTGCTTTAATGCTCATTAATGACACAGTTGCCAGTTGTTAATGAAATCTAGTTTTGAGTTTATCAAAGATCCAGTTCACGTAAGGTGGCATATTTTTAAATGTCTTCAGCAGTCAAAGCATTCCCGTCATTATTTATTATCATTACTCTCACCTCACTTGTAAACTATAGGAACTAAGGACTAAAGGTTATACAAAGCAGTGTACAGGAAACTACGGTGAAAATAGGCAAGGCTCTGATATCTGAAGACAGAGAAAAGGCGCCCTTATACACAGACACAACATGCAATAGAAATGCGGGTATTTTCACCTGGGAAGGCATACATAATCTACTTGAGGAAATAAATCCTAAGGTAATATGATTTACGGCTACTACAGGCTCATCAAGGTCGTCTGAAGCATCAGTTGCAGAGTTAGCTTGTTCATTCCTACACCGGAGAGTGGCAAGGCCCAAAATTCTCCCCTGCACAGAAATGGTTAAAGGAGTACTAGACAGTGCTGACATCAAAGACAGGCAGTTTAGGGCTCAAGGTCAAGAGCTCTCAGAATCATTATTTTCACAAAATTTCAACTTTACATCTGCTACAAGAAAACACGCAAGAGGCGAAAATCGCACTAAGGAAGCCCGGATTAAGAAACAAAGGCAGTAACTGCGCATCGCTAGGTAAAACTTCTCGAAATGGAAAGCCTCTAATTGCTCAGTCTCCTGTAAGCCCAGTACCGAAAAGATAGTGCCAGCTCTTGTTGATTCCATTTTTGCAGCACATTTAAAGGTTGAAGTCAGCCAACTGACTCTTCTCAAGCAAATGCTGAATGCTTGTGACAATAAGGAGAAAATACAGAAATAGTTAGCTTTAGATTTAATTTTAGAAATAGTTTTATTTTATTTTGCCTAGAAAAAGGACAGTCATTTAAACCGTGTCCTAAATTTTTGTAAATAAGTTATTTTTAGACGTAGTTAGTAGTATTTAAACCCTTCTCATGCATTTAGAGAAGGGTCCAAAAATTTATCAAAAACTTGTCCTCAGAACATACACTTTTTCACCCTCCGAGGAGGTTTTGGTGAATGAATGGAACAGGATTTAATGATTTTTGCATCTGATATCTGCTACTGATGTTGCACTTATGTACTCTTAGTTGATGTTGGATTGAGAAGAGATAAATCGCTATTGCTTGAAGCTCATGAGTAGAACTAGTTATAAATGGTACTTCTATCTCTTAACTGTTTCTATCTCCTGTGTTAAAGTGATATTTAAATTCAGTTATCTATATGTTAATGCTTGAATGCCTGAGTTATCATTTGGCACTTTTGTACGGTGATAGCTATTTATTTGTGCTTAATATATAAAGTAGCTTACTGTGTCATATGTTTTTCACAATTGTTTCACCTAACTTTTTATGTGAAGTGGTTTATCTATATTGAATTATTTTCTTATAACAGTATCTTTATTACCAATTGTTATTTGAAATCATTTTAGATCGCACAGAAGAAAGATTACATCCCGGGTTAGTATAGATTTAGATATTTATGTTTTATTAGAATACAATAGCATGTCATTAGATTAAAGTTAGAGTTAGAGCATCTTAATTAGGAACTGTTAGATCAGAGATATCATATTCTACACACACACACTCATAAATTGGGAAACTGGTCCCATATTCCCAGTCGAACCCGCTATACCAAACGGAAAAGGAGCTACCAACCAACGTCCGGACCGGGTGGGTATCCCCCTTGTTGCTAACCTAATTTTCGGGGCTTCAACAAGTTGTAAGCACCATAGTGACTCCCTCACTCCTCTAAGCTCAATGACAAGGCCTCCACCCAAGGTCAAGCCTAGTTCAATCTTTCAGTTTGGATCCAAGAGTTCATTTCTCTCTTTTCCCAATTTTTTACTAGATCTCTCCTCTGCTCCTTGATGACTACTCTACTTCTCCATATGCTACTTAAGGGATTTTATCAATCCCTTCATCCCCTATCACATAACTTATTCTCATTTCTTTTCGAATGGATCAACACCCTTGTTTTTCTCCTCGGTTCCACGTTTTTTGTTTTAGTGTGTTATTTTCTCTCTTCCATCCAATCACATATTTTCATCTTTCCAGTGGTGGTTTGATCTATTATGCCACCTCCTCCCTCTTCAGGTAAGAGAATAATCTCCACTTCTCCACTTTATTTTCCCAAGGCTTCCATGCCTTTTGTCTCACTCCATAGGGAGGAAACAAGGACAAAACCATGCTCCACTCGTGTTTCCCTCTCCAAAACCTTTAATGTATGTCAACGTAGGTTGGTAGTTAGTGAGGGAAATGTTAAAAAGATTAAATTACCTAGTATAGGCACATCCAATAGGAATACAAAAATCACCCAAGAAGCATGCAATAGGAACATCACAGGAAACCAACATGTATGCCGCAATCAACTGACAGGAATGCAATAGAAAAACCCCTCATAAAATGGGATCTGTGTGTCCCTTCGTCCGAGCCAACCAACCAAAATTCACATTTAATTTATTTTATGTTTACAACATAATGTCTTAGCCAACCATGGCCTCAATGGCAGTGTTACATGTTAAAAATTTTAACATTACAATAACAAGGGTAATGTGAGGGATGTTACAAACATGTGAGAAAACATGTGGATTATTATCTTTTATTTATTGATTTTATTGTTATAATTAATGCATTGGTTGTATGTTGTAAGGTTGGCTGCACGTTTTAAGGTGGTGATTGACAAGGAATCCACTATTGCACCTAGAGGGTAAGTTTATTTAATGATCTCGTGATAGCTCGTACCTAAGAGGGAGAACATGTCACATTGTGTCGGATGGAGACAAACTCAACCCACTGTTTATGTCAATGTTTCTTTTCATTATATAATTCTCAATGGGATATGGAACCGTGTTGAGAAGGTTGAGTGCCTATTATTAGAGTTGTATTGTTCAAGTCCAGAAGATCAAATGGATTTTTGTGTGAGACTTCAATGCATGGGTACATACTTCATAAGAGTTGTGGAGAAATTTTAGCCAACCTTTTGAGATTCTTGGGGTATGTGAGTACTATACTTGACACCTACCTTGGGAAAATGAGGTTTTGAGACTTAGGGCTCTAGTAAGAGCAATAGGTTGTAAGCTTGGTTTTCAAAAGATGGGAAAAAATTATTGAGATTACTTGTGCTTTCCCCCATGTTGTGATGTAAATTTCTTTGTCTACTATGGTCACTTTGATGGTCCTTCTACTAGCTTGAATAGAGGGCATTGTGTATAAAAAATGAGAATAATAAATAAATTATAAGTTACATAATTAAACTTTACTTAAGGATGAAGTTCCTTGAAGAGGGGGATGTTGATCAACATTCATTGATCAAATTGAACGTCAATTTTTTATCTTTTAAATGTTCCAAATGACCCTCATGAACACCCAAAAAGTTTAATATTTTAAAATCAATTTTAAGGTTTGTGCTTCCTTATATAAGGCTAACCAAGATCATTTCTCCTTTGAAAAATTGAAGGGATGCTAAGGAAGAAATCATATGTTCTCATCCTTTCATTTGATAGCCATATGTTTCATTTTCATCTAGCACTTTACAGAATCTAAAATGGAGGTCATTTACCTAAAATATTTCTATTTTTTTCCAAGAACCTATGGAGTTAATCCACCTACATCATTTTCTTTCTACCTCACTACATTTATCCATTGGATCCTTTTTCCATTTTTATTCTTTTACCATTTACCTTTTATATATACTATTTATCATTTTACCTTCTCCATTTACCATCAATCATTATTCATTATCCATTATTTTTTCATTTTCTATTATTTTTTTATCTACCCCTGTATTACTATGGAATTTCCATACTTCCATGCTTCCATACTTAGCCTTTCCACTTTCCATGTTCTTCTCGTTTTTCTTTTACAATTTCTATAATTTTCCATTTCCAATTATTTTTTCATATTTATACATTTCTATTATTAATTTTTCTATCTATATATATATATATAATATATATATATTATATTATATATATATATATAGATATATATAAAAGTATCACAAATATCTACACAAAGGATTTCTAAAAAAATAAAGTGTTATAGTAATATGCAGAGAGTGCAAAGGAGTTTTGAAACATGTTAGATGTAGGGGATAAATGGAAATACATGAATAACAAGGAAATATTTCTAGTTATCGGAAAATAAATAATATGGACAATAACATATATATATATTATTTATTTTTCCATAACTAGAAATATTTCCATGTTATTCATGTTATTTCCATTATCCCCTACATCTAACATCTTCAAAACTCCTTTGCACTCTCTGCATATATACTATAACACTTTATTTATTTTTTAGAATCCTTTGTGTAGATATTTTGTGCATACTTTCTCTACACAAATATTTTCTCCACACACATGACACTTCATCCCCAAAACCTACTTTATTACTCAGTCAATTTTACCTTTATTTAGACGATCTTCCAAATTCCCACGTATCACCTCTGCTTTATTTTATTTTATTTTCTCGTATAATTTTTATCCTAATTCCATTTGGGATATATCCCTTTGACATGTGGCATCCATGTCGACATATCTTAGGGTGACATTTGGAGGAAGGGCATTGTTTTGACATTGATAACTAGGTGGTGAGATGGAAGACAAATGACAAAAGTTTTCACTCTCTACAAACTATGTATATTTCCATGACTCTCTATACATAATACATAAATAATATGGGAATGTCATATTTATAAATATTTTGAATTATATTATCACTATGCATG
Source organism: Pinus taeda (assembly GCA_000404065.3). Classification (NCBI taxonomy): domain Eukaryota; kingdom Viridiplantae; phylum Streptophyta; class Pinopsida; order Pinales; family Pinaceae; genus Pinus; species Pinus taeda. The sequence continues at coordinate 203,984 of APFE030284108.1, forward strand.
TGGGATTAAAATATTGACTTCTAGATCAATGATTAAGACCCACCTTCAACAAAATCGATGCTTGATGAAACATGAAATTCCAAAAGCCATAACTCGAGCTCCCAATGTTGAAATCTAGCAAACAAAATCTCATTGGAAAGATGGAATCATGAATCATGAAGAAAAATTTGGGAGTTGTTTCCATGGCTAAAATTATAGATATAATCTCAAAATAATAGCCATGACCATTTTGGGCCTATTACCAAATCATTTTTTAAAATGACTTGTTAAAGAAATAAATCTAAAATATCTAAAGTGAAAACTAGTTTGGAGCATGAATTCACAACTTCATATTTTCAAAATGGATCTTTGCTTAGTTAACACAAAGAGGAAACAAGCTAACTATCAAGTAGTTGCAACTATGAATAGAATATTATAAATGGATAAAATCACATGCAGAAAAGGATTGGAGTGTTTGTTGAAGTTGAGTTTGCCTTTCTGGAAGATTTTGTAAATCAGCATGCTCAACTTTCCCTCTCATCTATTATTCTACATTTGACATTCCATTAGGTTTTTCATGTGCGCTCATCTTAACATGTTTTCCTATAAAGGAAAATAGTCAACCTCCTAGGCCCTATTTTTATGTTCCCTCTACAATTTTATAGAGGTGGTACTCCTATCACTCCCTCAAATGTTCAAATAACTAAAATATAGAAACAAAAACATTCAACATATTAACTTGGTATTGGACCGGGTGTTTTAAAAGAAAAATAAATTAATGATATCAAAAATAAATATAGTTTCAAGATTCATTCCACTGGATACATTCATTCACAATCATGAGGAGAAGACATTTGAAGCAAAGAAATAGAGAAAATATTGAGGATATGCTATAGACATTCAAAGGGCTCTAAAATTATTTCATGCATTTAAAGATCATAACAAGTCATAGGTGAAAATTCATGAGATTTCATTTATTTAAAAGTATATAAAACACAAATTTCATTCCCTCCTAAAAAAATCTCCCTGCAAGATTCAAAGAATAATTTTAGAAACTAAGTTTTTGAATAAATTTCCTACAATACTTAACAAAATCATAATATTTAAATGTAAAATGCAAAGGTATTCATTTCGAAGGCACTAGAATTAGACTCTTGTGGACCAATTAAAATGATGGTACTTGAAATAATGAGATAAAATGCATTCCAAGATAGGCTTTACAAATATATAAAACAATTCATAAATCTAGATGATCAAAGACTAGGGAGAAAGAGAATTTCTCCAAAATAAGATAGAGAAAAGTCACAAATTTGCAGAAGGATGATTAGTGCAATGAATTATGTCTTGCAAGAATTGTTGTATAAGTATATATCGGCCTTCATATGTGGCAATATTTCCACTTACCTCCTAATTACTTATTAGATAAATGTGAATATATATACATTTAATTATCAATCCAATGTTTGTATGGAATTTGTGAATTGTCATGCACCGTATATACTAATATAATATATTAAGTTATAATTCGGTTTTATTCATAATTAAGTTTCATTGAGTTGGATGTTAAGGTCCTTTCACTAGTCATCAAATAAAGAAAACCACGCTTGCAGGAATTTAAATATCCCATTACACTCCTATAGGAAGGTAAATCACTCATGTTGGAAAGTAAAAACATAGAAATGAAAGTAAATCACTCTTGTTGGAAAGTAAACACATAGGTAGGAAATTAAATGGGTGACTTGATCAAGGTAACTACTTATTCCTAAATTCTAAAATGAAAATTCTCATGAATTGATGAGTTTCTGAAATGCTAGAAAATTGTGATATAGAAATCCAAACTCAACAAGTTGAATAAAAAAGAATATGGTAGAATCTATCAAACATAGTACATAATTTCTTAAATCAATCAACACACAACAATGAGAAAACATAGTAAGTCACCTGACGAGTTGTAGCATCACTAATAATTAGGAAATAGTGTAAATTTCTTAGTGAGTTTGAATAACATGATTGATTAAGAAAAAAACAAATAATCAAATAAACTAAAATATGAATGAAAATATAAAATACGCTAACTAAAATACATGTAGTATTTGAAAAGTTAAAGGGGCATACCTCCTCAGATGAGGCACTAGATAAAATTGTAGCAACATGCCTACACCATCAATACAAAATACGTAGAGAATGGGAATGGAACAAGGACCAACACGATTTCTAATTAATCATCAATCAAAATGTAATTTCAACTATTTTCTCCCCTTTAATTCCCCAGACTGAGTAAAACAAGGTATTTATACAATTCTTCAATCTCTATATTTGATCATGAGGTAAAGGGACATGCAATATATTCTTTGATTCTTAGGAAGTTCTCCCTTCATTACAACAGCATAGCTAAAATATGGAAAATAAAGACATCTACTGACTCACTCAGCCATCGTGATGGTGAGGAGTTTGGGTCAAATTAGCTATAGTCAATATTTACATGATATATAACCAGCCACCCTTTTTGTTTTTTTCCATTTGGTAATCAAGTGGTCAAATCCTCGAGTCGAAAACTTGCAGTGACAAATGTGCATTTGGTAGTTAACTCACGATGTGGTACTACAATTGTCCATGAAGCTATAGCATCACAAGTAAGGAGTTGCGGCATCATGCTTACAAAGTCAATGTGCCAAGGTGTTGTAGCATTATTACTCATATGGGTTGCAACATCAATACTCAAAAATGTTGTAGCATTGGTAATCCAACATGTTGCAGCAATATGTGTTGGGTGTGCTGTAACAATGCGACCTAGGGTGTTGCAGCAACGTGAGATGGTGGTGTTGAAGAAATGTAAAGGTATTGTAGTAACTAAACTTCTCCAAATCCTTTGGTGTCACCTCTAAGGGTACTTGCATAATTCTTTCTAGAGTATTTCTCAAGAATCTTCATTAGTTAGCATAAAAGGTAGATCCTTTCCTTAATACATAATAATGAACATTAAAAGTTGCATAACCACAGAAATGTTGTACCTTGGTATAAAATACATCATTGTGAGAAAAATGAGTTATAATATGGTATGTAAATGGAAAAAGAGTACTCAAAAAGTTGGTGAATGGGTGTTGAAAGGATTCCAACTTATTTTCTTATCATCTCTCCCAGCCAAAAGTGTTGCATGTCTCTATGTAACAAGATACTCAATTTGAATCAGAGTGAGAGTAACCCCCATGGAATTTCTTGATGTTGTATTCAACCTCCCCTGCATCATAGATAAAGAAACAACATTTTCTCCTCTCAAGTTCCCTCTAGCAGGTAGGCTCCTCTTTCTTAGTCATGCAATGATCAACTTAATATTTTGGTGATTATATCCAAATCATGGGTTATTGAAAATTAAGGTTTATCCATTCATTCCTTCCCTATGCATTTAATATATATGTGCACCATTTCCAAATCCAGTATGAAGGTTATTGGGATTGAATGAATCTTTTTAATGCATATCTTATGTGGTCTACTTCCACCTTTGATCACATCCCTCTATAATCTCTTTGGAAAATGTATATATGTGTGTCTTGTAGTAATCAATAGATTTTTTTTTGTTGCAAGCCATGAAATTTTCACATTAACAATAGTTTTCCCAACTACAGTGTGAGAGGAGAACATTCTTGGGTCTATGGAACTCTCACCTAACCCACAAATTATAGTTGTAGTTGTTTTCATCTACTTGGTGAGAAATTATCTAAACAACATGATTGTTCAAATATGATACAAATGATCTCAATTAGAAACCCCCCACAAAGTGGTTAGGGTTCCATTCAGGATCATGATGTAGTACAATATTATGCTAATATAATTTTCACAACAATTTCTTTTCTTCATTGATGTCCTCATAGTATGCCTCTAAGAAGGTAGTTGGAGAAGATATCTTGTAAGGCTTACTAGTTCTTAGTGCTTTCCTTTGAAACATGAGATGTTGTAGATAGGACATGATGCCCTATAAGTGATTGTAGAATCTACTAGTAAGCTAAGATATATCTTCTCAATTTCCAACTTATCCAATTTTCTCTATAACTTGGAGGATTTTTGTACTTCTTTCATGTCTTTCTTTCATTGGTCCCACTTAGCCTTGTGCAATTCTAGGTGTTTTACCCACTTTTATTTAATTATTTCGATAGGTGGTGATGATCATGCATTGAAAACATCCCCTCTTCATAGGCTGCAATCATATTTTTACACTTATCATATTTCTCCTTCCACCATACATCTTGAATGTCTATTTGAACAACTTTCTCATCTATCATTTTGGCCTTTGTTTGACTAGTTTCCGCTTATAACTCAAGTTTGTACTCTTCTATTTGGATAGATATTTATTGGAAAAATCTTCTCTCTCTATGTACCTCTTTCTAAACTAGTTCCCCTGCACTAAGAACTGGTTAATATTCATTCATTATGTCATTAATGAGCCCTGCTACCTAAGAAAGGTACTCAAACCCCTCAATAGATTATTGAGCCTTCAGCCAGGCCTCTAGGGTTTTAATGTTTTGTTGCATATCCTTATTATTATTTTAAATTATTTTATTTCTTATAACAATAAATCAATGCAAAGGTACAAAGAAAAGTGTACCTATAGGCTTATACTTTCTTTTGGCCTTGTATAGTTTCCTTGTGGCTTTTGTAGTAGAATTGGTCTATTGAGATACAACTATGCATTGTGTTTGTACTCCTATATTAGGTGTTGTAGCCTCCCCTTTCTCTTCTTTCAAGTATTCCCCTACTGGCTCTTACATATGAGTAGGATATTTCATTTCTTCTTCCAACATCATTGTTGGTTCTTGTGTTTCAGTAGGGATCTCTTCCTCAATTACCCTTGTTGATTCTTGTGTATCATTAGGGGTTCGCACTTCTTCTTCCACTACCATTTCTAGTTATTTTATTTTAGTAAGGTTTCCACTTTTGCTTCCATCATCCCTGTTGATTCGTGTGTACTAGCAGGGAACTCTATTGCCTTTTCTTCTACTATCACTACTAGCTATTGTCTGCCAATAGGGACCTTTGTTGCCTCTTCTTCTACATTTTTTATCTATGTTGAAATAGGATAGGCCAAGTCTTCCATTATTAAATAGCTTGTTCTCATGTTTCTCATTATGTGAATTTAATGGGCCTCCCAAGGAAATTAATAAAATAATATTTATGTTTTTTTAAATAAAAAGAAAGGAAACTGCTTTTTTTAATTGTATTTTTGGCTTATCTCCTTATAGGTTTACTCAAATGTCAAGTGTAGAAACTTCGATGCAGAATTAAATAGCATGTTCGCATGCTTTTTTCATGTATTTTCAAATTTTTTTATGTGGATCTACTCAAAACTATGCCAAGTGGGTACTCAATTGGATGTGGAATTTAATTCCACAACCAACGGGTGTCTAAATTTTACATTTGAGTAAACTTATAAGGAGATAATCTAAAAATACAATAAAAGAAGTAGTTTTCTTCTTTTCCCTCCAAAATATTTACCCCTATGGATGACATCATCATCTTGAATCCTATTGGTTCTTTTAAAGTTAATTACATTTTTAAGGCCTATTTTTTACCTCGAATTCCCCTAATATGGGTATGGCCACATGTGAGGGCCTCTTCGTCACGCATCAAAGTATTTTGGTTGGAGATAGACTCCAGGTGGACTCAAGATCATGGTCATGACTGTATATAGCCTCTTCTTATAGCTATTATGGCTTTGTTGGTGCCTTAGGTGTTGCAGTAGCTAACTCTATCATGGATCCTTTAGGTGTTGCAATAGTTATCCCTATCATGGATATTTTAGGTGTGGTAGTAGTTGCTTCCTCTAGTGTTGAAACAAGTGCTTATGTCAAGGGTGGTTGTAGCTCTAATATCATTACTAGGTCATCCAGGGTAAAGCTTGAATACTAGAGTTCTTGTACCACTATCAACTTGATGATACAATCATTCAAGAGGGAATTATTGGGCTAGTGGGATTTTTTAACATTATTGACCATCTGTTATAGCATCTTCCATAGGGAGAAGGGCATATTTATCTGACTTTGATGCATCAAATGGTACAACAATTTCAAATGGTTCATAATATGATTTTTTAGTGTCCTGCACAGGTAAAATATCTCTGAATGAATATTTCTACATTAGCCCAATGTGTTGGTAAGGACTTTATGTTGAAGCCATTACCCTTCATTATCAATAATTTGCTTGCCTCCAAGAACTCTTCCATCAACTTTGGTCGTGGCTTCTTCTAGGAGCACCATTTGTATCCCAACTACATCGACACTAATATAGTGGCTATGGTCTCTTCATTTACTAGAACTACCATTCCTCCCACAATTTTTCTACCATTCTACAAATTTAGAGTGATTTCGAGTGAAACATTGTCATCATACCCCTACTGTACTTATGCTTGCTCAATCCACATTATAGCCTAGAATATGGCCCAAACATGGTCATAATATTGTAGCAAAGGGTCTTGGAGAGTTCTCCTTGATTTAGTGACCCACTCATGATGATTATTCAAATAGTTTATTAGTCACAATCTGGATGAACAATTCATTTGGAGAATCTCCAATTAATGAAGTATAATCATGAACAAATGGCACAAGTTGTGTCATAGAGTGTGGTAGAAATGGAATTATATGGTAACTGATGGAAGCTGATCAATGCAAATAATTATAAGGTAAGTACAATCATGCCAATTTAATGGTAATCATTACGTAGGGAAAGTGATACCTGTAACACCCTCCTCCCACATCTACCCAAGTAACTAGCCAACCAGGGTAAACATGTGACGAGAGGCTACTATGATTGGATTCAACCTCATATATGACCTTAATGAAGTGGAATCGATAGAAACATCAAACACAGTCTTCCAACATCAACTTCAAGACCCACATAAACCAGTCCAACACTTCACTCAACTTTCCCTTGGGTCCTACTAATTTTTTACCATCTTAGGCCACAGTCGCTCTCATGCTATAGGCATGACAGCATCCAAAAACTGAAATTCACTCTCACAAGCTTATGTGCGAGCATCCAAGGACCCAATTTGCTAGTTTTGTGCTAGGAACCCTGGGATTTAAGCCACTTTTTCAAGCCCAAAGCCCAGGTCACTGCCCAGAATGGAGTGATAGCTTAAGATCAGTAAAAGAATAGGAAAACAATGATGCAAAAGAAATAAGTTGAACAAGAACTTAACCAGACCCCTACTAACCATGACAAGAATTTCATCAAACATATCATCAACGTGTAACCTACAAGTGTAAACAACATAATTAAGTTTAGCGATATCATATTTATCTTAGAATCTCTATGAACCATTCTTCCCTCATGTCATTTGTTGCATTATCATCCATTATGCCATAGATACATTATCCATTCATTTACAAGTAAAAACATGCAGAGATCCATACATAGTTGTTGTCATAAAACATACATATAACCAACATAATAGGGACAAAAATATCATAAACAAATCAGTCATAAAATCCAGATATATATCAGTAAATTTACACATGAAAATCAAGGGAATGAATTTATCATTAATGAATGCAATAAACCAATCAGAGATTGGACTACCGCGTTCCACCCAACCATATATTAGCTGAGCCAAGTCTCTCTTCATCCAATCACCCCTGTGCCATATTCCAAGAATGAATGTGGAAGTCATAGAACACACCAAAAAACACCAACAAGCATGGAGGCCACTGGAGTTCTTCCCATACACCATGAGGAATTTGAGTTCCTCCTAGTCTCTCAGGATTTACCGTAATCCACAATCTGATCTAGGGATCACTAGGCCCTACATCAAGACACACTCTTTAGGCTTTACCATACATCCCATCCTCGGACTACTAGGTCCAACGAAAACAAATCCACCTCTTTTCTTTACAATATATCCCACCATTCACTGCCAAGGATTCCTTAGCTCACCAAGGCACACAATTTGGCTTTACCACAATCCACAATCCAATTAAGGGGTTACTAGGCCAATCAATTTACCGTGATCCATAGTCTGGTTCAGGGGAATTATACCATGTGTTTGTCTGCTCGAAGATCCACCACACTCAGTGCCAAATCCATGTGACCATTCCACATTAATATAATATGAGAAACCCATCTCATCAAAGCTATCAGGAAATGGAAAGGCTAGGTTGAAGAAAATTGTCACACTTAGAAAAAATCATGACATGATAGAGAAGAACCACATGCAATACCATGCATGCCAAATCTAGCAAGGAAAATACACATGCAAGTCGATACCTGCGATGAAGCCTGTTGTAGCTACTTGGTCCTGCCTTTCCCTGCTTGAGCTTTTCTTCCTCTTGCCTTCTTTTCCTTTCTTGCTTCAATGCCAAAGTGCTCCAAGAAACTCTAAGTGGCCAAGAGTGTGAAAGAGAGAGAGAATAATGAGAGAGCTCCAAAACTCAACTAACAAAAGGTTACACTAGCTAAGCTTTCCAATTGATCCTCATAAGCCTTTTTATTAATGAGGCCTCTATTTTCTTCATTCTCCATTATTTTCCTTCAATTTCCTCCTCACATGCAACTTGTGACCTTTCACCTTCCTTTTCTCCTAATTTCCATTATTTTCATAAATAAATGTGCCAAAAATTCCATTTTTCCTTTCCAAAGCCTTAGCCATTTCCTTTACTAATTTCCTTAGCCATAAACAACCAAATGAACACCTCCCTAGGATGCTTTGCCCAACGTTCAGCTTGGAAGATGTGTCCCATCAACCGTGGTATTATATATTTTTACATGGAATTTTTACCAGGGTTGTTACATAACCCTCCCCCTTGGGGGACACCGTCCTCGATGTTCAATGACACTTATAACTAACAAGATTGTTGAAAACAAAACATATTGGCCATGGATATTTATAACACATATCATTGCAGTATTTACAATAAATGGCCTACTCAAAAGAGAAACATCATGACAACATGACCAAATAACAACCATACCGCATACTGGAACATTATAATGCAACTCATTACGGTATTTACAATAACCACATATACACATATTGCACATTTGCTAAACTAGAAAATAAAGGATATGATGCATGCATTCGCAACAAGGGAATCCAAAGGCTCACACCTCCACCCTCAAAGTAATATCAGGATTCACCTCCTTCCCAGGAAGTCTAGAATCCTCTACCATAGTCAAAGATGCATCTAATGTCCAATGCTACAATCATGAACCACTTTTCCTCTCAGCGAATAGTTACCATCTCATTATTCTGGGGTGAACTCCAATGTGGTTATGATTCCATCTAGAAATTATCATGACCAAAGAAAATATATTCCATACCTTCCCTTCTCTGCTACACAGTCCCTTAGGCAATTCAGTCACCCCTTCTGTGTAATCACTTACCTTCCAAGTTCCCTAACATCCCCTATCCTAGGCGATCCATCCCTTGGCAAGGCTTCCTTGCATCAGAAGATCAAACAACCAAGGAATATACCTGCCTCAAAGCCATCACACTGGTCATAACATGCTCATGGAAATCAATGGACACTATTAGGTACCAGTGTCCCACAATGGCCTTGCTCCTAAAGTTCTTTATGAACATATTGCTACCTGTTCCAATTTCTTTCACTATTGCTGCTAATTCTTGTAATTAATTTCAACCATCCAACTAAGCATTTGTGTGCTTCCTGTACCAAGAAGATAACTTCCATTAGATTCAAAATAAATTGAAATAAGTTCAAATCATACCTCATTCGTAGCTCATCAATAAGGTACATTTGCAATCTTGTTCGCTTCCTATCACAACAAGTCAAACTAGCATATTTGACCAAATCAACATGTATAAAAATATCACATCAGGTTATCTCAAAACATAAGCATCGTAGATCAAAATCATAAATCAGAATCATAGATCACATGTAATCATTATAAACCAGAATCATAAATCACATGCATAATAAAACTGAAGTAAAATAATGATACTTATCCTTTGATCAAGCCTTAGCTTCTACTTTTGTCTTTATTTTGTATGCACTTTGAATCAGTTGCCACACTCGATAATCACCCAGTGCCTTCTCCTCAACCATCTTCACGTATACACAGTGTGCATCACACACCATGCAATACATGCACCTACACCCAACACACAACACATACACCTACACTCGGTGTACAACACAACACAAATACACATAGAGGGTGCAACACAATGAATTCATATGTCACGATACCATGACTACACAATGCACATACATAGTACCATATGCCCACAGCACAACATGTACGATGTGCACTCAATCCCACATGTACACCAGTACCATATGTACTAAGCAGCACCTGCACAATATGTGCACAACATCACATGTACATATCACCACCTACATAACATATACACAATTCCTCATGTACACTGCACCACTAGACAACGTGTATGCAATATCACATGTACATAGTACCACATGCACGACAGGTACGCAACACCACATGTACACAATGGCACATTCATGACATGTATAGAGCACTACCTGCACATAACACCACTTGTACAACATGTACACAACACCACATGAACACAGCACCACTTGTACAATCATGCACACAACACCATATGCAATATTCACACAACGTTATTTGTACCATCTTGTACATAACATTGCATAAATAACATGTACACACATGATAGATGCAACGTGTACACCATATAAAACATATGCACAATAGTAGTACCACACATCCAAAACCATGTTGTCCTTACCAAGAAACCATGCTTACAGTGCCTTATCCATGCTTATCCTAGCATGTCGCAAACCACACTATTTTCACTGTACTGATGTATCCCTTGGTATAACCTATCCATAACATAATCATAGGAATAATACAAGCATACAATATAAATTCATATTCACATGATACTGACCTCATATATTTTTCATGACTACTCTTCCCACTTGATTCCTCATAGCCAGGAACTTCTTCATGCCATTCGCCTACATAAGCAATCATTCTGCCACAAGAATGATTCTTGATGATTTGTGAGACAGTGACATAGATACATGGATACATACATACATATACGTAAACATTAGCATAAACAATCATGATCTTATTAGACAACGATATGCATACATACATATATATACACATAAATGTTAGCATTAATAGTCATGATCCATGACGACCTTGTCAAACATGACATACATACAAACCTACATGTATACAAGCAATCATTCCGCCACAAGAATGATTCTTGATGATTTGTGAGACAGTGACATAGATACATGGATACATACATACATATACATAAACATTAGCATAAACAATCATGATCTTATTAGACAACGATATGCATACATACATATATATACACATAAATGTTAGCATTAATAGTCATGATCCATGACGACCTTGTCAAACATGACATACATACACACCTACATGTATACATATATAAACATCAACATAATCATGATCATAACATAATTACCAGATATCAAGGTCAAGGGTTAAGAGAACTCCTTCATTCATGCAAAACATGTGAAACATTAATAATAGTCATTCCCAACATACCCAAGGCATATGATGCCTCAGATCCATTTACTTTACCTTTTTTATTACCTTTCTCATGACTTTATTGTCACCATCCATTTACCATAATGGACCCAACCAGTCCACCAGACTGTCATAGTCTTACCTTTCATTTTCGCTTACTCATGCATAGAGCTTCATATAAGTCTTACATTATCTATTGGGTACCACATGATTCTCCTTGAGGTCCATTAATTTACTCTTTTCCCAACCAATTCCCAAGGCTCTCAAAATAATAAAGGAAATAATGAGAAGAAAACAAGAAGAAAACAATGGAAAACCAACAACAATACAACACCAAAAACAAAGTGGCATGATCATGCACTAGACATAACAAAACTGTAAATCAAGCACAAGCAAGTCACAAAATACCAAAAGCACAAGACTAACAACAGACACCATGATTCAATCCCCATGGTTCCCAGTGATTCAAGAGGAAATCTCAACTCGAGCCTTCTTCAAGATTTCATGGAATTCTCTTTTCCATGCAATCCCCTGCATCATATCTCCATAAACACATAACTATTAGTACATAAATAGACATAACAATATACCAGATACCTTATCTTGTTATGCCAAGCATGTTGCCTTATAGTTGAGCATGTCCATTCCATCTCTTAAAGGACTCCAATCCCCTTGACAAATCCACCTGTGACTAGAGACTAGCTAATATACCATTCAAATACATGTCCATGAATATAGCACATATCCACATAATTTAGACAAGTCAAGGTTAAGAATACTTCCTATGTGCAAATCACTCATTCGTTTGGAATTAGGGTTTCCAAACATAGCCCAAGGAATTCTTTCCCAATTCCTTTATTTTACCTTTTTACCTTGTTGCAATCTAGGCTTAGTTATATAAATACATCAACTATTACTTTGTCACGCTAATACCAATAATGTTTCCTACAACTGCTCACCCATGTCAACCACATGTTCCAAATATCAAGACAATAATATCTATCAGTTTGAAATAAACCTTTACCAAGACTAACAATCATTTCATAATCAATGGTCAACTCATAGTCATTATACATAATGCTACAATTATCACCTACTACAATCAAGTACATATCAACTATCTCAACACATATGTATAAGTACAACCATATTAAAACAATATCATTTGAACACATACTCATATTATGAAATTGATCAAATATTCAACCAACTTGCAACCATACCATGTTAAATAAATCAACTAGACAACATAGTCAAATAGTCATGTACCAAATATACAACATAAGAAAACTCATACCTTAATGTATCTCAGGGGAGGCGATCTTGTCTACACAATCAATCCAGGTTAGCACGATACAGCTTCACAACATATCAACTCAAACATAAATCATGATACCCATAAAAGTAACTAACTAACAAGTTCACATCATAAGCTCATAAGCATTTGTCATTCATGCATAACAATCACATATGTACGATCAATCTAGATTAGTACAACACCATATCACAAATAGGTCAGCTCATACCTAAATATATAACCATAACCATCTGCATAAGTCAAACATGGTTAACACAATACATATAACATCAAGATTTTCAATGCAATGAACATAACCATCACACATATGACCAATCGAAATTACAACATCAATATCTCAATGAAATAACCCTAATCATCAAGTTAATAACATATAACAACAATAAGCTATATATCATGCTCATCAACAACATACAACCTAATAATCAAGTCATCTAACATAAAACAACAATAGCAATGCATACAACCACAAGTTACCATCATTCTTGTCTATTTGACTCATGTGCATATGACTATGCTAATCAAATATCATCTATCATGTATGTAACCATAACATCAAAATACATGTACATAAATGTAATGTATATAACCCTAATGCATATAACAATCCTTAACCTACATACCTGCATGACCAACATACAAACTTGTATGACAACATGCTCTGCCTCAAGGTCCAATGCTACAACTTTACTTTAATGATATGCATCTCTTGCTTTACCTCATTCAACACATTAACGTCATAACATGCCAATAGCACCATGATGACCTAAATTGCATACCATGACTTCACAAGGCATGTTTCACCTACTATTCATGCATAACTATAACCAAGACCATACATGCATAATGACTGCATATAGACAGATAACACATGAGTACAAAACTCATATACACATCCTTCTAGCTAGAGTCCAGTCATCAATGCATGACCATATCAAATTCACAAACCATGACCTCATCCATGAAAACAACCATTACTCCATTGTACAGATTTCCACATGCAACTATCAACATGCATAAGCAATGCATAATCAACTACACATACACATGAATGCATGTAGTCGAGCATACGCAGTCAATACTTGTAACCAACCTACAAGACTGATACATGTAATCAAACATACAAGAATGCAACCTAACATATAAGGATGTAATCAAGCAACATACAACAACATGTAAGAGACATATAACAATATGTAACTAGTCATATACTCATGGCGATGCATTGGAAAAAATCAACATCAAGTTCCTCATGACAGCCTTACTACAACCATGATCAACATTATGAATGCAACAAGAACATGGAATGCAAGTGTAAGAGACACACTTGTAACTGACATGCATGCATAACCAACACATGCCACCCTTCAAGTCCAAGGGGTGAACCATGCTCTGATACCACTCTGTAATGCCCTCCTCCCAGATCTACCCAAGTAACTAGCCAATTGGGGTAAACATGTGATGAGAGGATACTATGATTGGATTTTACCTCCTATGTGACCTTAAAGAGTTGGAATCGATGGAAACATCACGCACAGTCATCCAACATTAGCTTCAGGACCCACAAAAACCAATCTAGCACTTCAAACAACTTGCCCTTGGGTCCTACTAAAGTTTTGACCATCTTAGGCCTCACTCGCTCTCATTCTATAGGCATGATAGTGTTCAGAAACCCAAAGTCACTCTCACAAGTTTATGTGCCAGCATCCAGGCACCTAATTTTCCAGTTCTGTGCCAGTGACCCTATGATTTAAGCCACTTTTTCAGGTCCATATTCCAAGTCAATGCTAGAATGGAGTGATATCTTAAGATCAATAAAAGAAAAGGAAAACAATGATTCCAAATCAATAAGTTGAACAAGACCTTAACTAGACCCCTACTATCCATGACAGGCATTTCATCAAACATATCATCAACATGTAACCTACAGGTGTAAACAACATAATTAAATGTAGGGATCTCATACTTATTTGAGAATCGCTATGAATTGTTCCCTCATGTCATTTGCTACCATTGATACATTATCCATTCTATGTCTATGTCTATTAGGCCATAGATACATTATCCATTCATTTACAATTAAAAACATGTTGAGAGCCATACATAGTTGTTGTCATAAAACATACATATAACCAACATAATAGGGACATAAATATCATAAACATATCAGCCACAAAATCCACATATACATCAGTACATTTACACACGAAAATGAAGGGAATGAATTTCTCATTAATGAATGCAATAAACCAACTAGAGATGGGACTACCACATTCCACCTGACCATAGATTGGTTGAGCCAAGTCTCTCTTCAGCCAATCACCCCGTGCCATATTCCAAGCATGAATATGGGACTCATAGAACACACCAAAAAACACCAACAAGCATGCATTCCACCAAAATTATCCGCCTACACCGTGAGGAATTTGAGGGCCTCCTAGTCTCTCAGGCTTTACCATAATCCATAGTCCAATCTAAATATCACTAGGCCCTACATCAAGACACACTCTCCAGGCTTTAGCGTACATCCTATCCCAGGACTACTAGACCCAACGGAGAGAAATCCACCTCTTGGCTTTACCATATATCCCGTAATTCACCAATAAGGATTCCTAGGCCCACCAAGGCACACAATTTGGCTTTATTGCAACCCACAGTCCGGTTCAAGGGTTACTAGGCCAGTGGCTTTACCATGATCCACAATCTGGTTCAAGGACCACTAGGCCATGTTTTTGTCAGTTCAGAGATCCACCCCACTTAGCTTTGAATCCATCTGGCCATCCCACTTTAACTAAATGTGAGAAACCCATCTCATCAAATCTATCAGGAAATGGCAAGGCCAGGCTAAAGAAAATTGTCACACCTAGAAAAACTCATGCCATGATAGAAAAGAACCACATGTAATACCATGCATGCCAAATATAGCAAGGAAAATACACATGCAATTCGATACCTACAATGAAGCCCATTGTAGCTGCTTGGTCTTGCCTTTCCCTACTTGATCTTTGTTTCCCATTTCCTTCTTTGCCTTTCTTGCTCCAATGCCAAAGTGCTCCAAGAAACTCTAAGTGTCCAAGAGTGAGAAAGAGAGAGAATAATGAGAGAGCTCCAAAATGCATCTGACAAAAGGTTACATTGACCAAGCTTTCCAACTGATCCTCATAATCCTTTTTATTAATGAGGTCTCTATTTTACTTCAATTTCCTCCTCACATTCAATCAGTGACCTTTCACCTTCCCTTTCTCCTAATTTCCATTATTTCCATAAATAAATGTGCCAAAAATGCCATTTTGCCTTTCCAAAGCCTTAACCATTACCTTTGCCAATTTCCTTTGCCATAAACAACCAAATGAACACCCCCCTAGGATGTCTTTCCCAACATTCAACTTGGAATACGTGTCCCATCAACTATGGTCTTATATATTTTTACATGGAATTTTTACCGGGGCTGTTACAATACCTTTCAATGCTTACCGTGAGTTGGCATATTTTTCTATGTTGGCAGTGACAGGCATGTCATGTCCCATCTGTTTTCATGATGTCATCAATGGAATCAAGTTTGGTGAAGATGTTGCAACAAATACACTGAAATGATGTTGTGGAAATGGAATTGAATGGTGTCACAACCACAGTTACTATCTTGGCCTAGTCAAAACGTGTAGTAGCATGATTGCAAAGTCAGCTTTAGCTTGAAGGAGTTGCAACAATGCGTTGGTTCTATCCATGGAATGTGTTGTAGAATTATGTTGTAGCCATAAGACATTGTTGTTGTAGCAATGGTGTTACAACCACATCATTTTGGTGTTGCATCCACATCATACGGGTGTTGCAACAACAGTGTTGTACTAAAAGGGCTAGTTTTGCAACAATAAGGTTTTCCCTATATCACAAGAAATTATGGAGAGTGTTTATCAATGGCACTATAAAAAACATCAAGAACCTACAAATCACATGGATAAATGAGTTTCAATATGTTTTTTTTTCTTTCTCATTTGTTTCCCTTTTTTTTAACATATCAAGCACGAGGTAAGCTAGTTATCACATGACATGCACTTCCCTATGTGTTTTCACCAAATGGAATCATATATGTGTGTGTGTGTGTGTGTGTGTTTGTAGTTCATGAACATCATAGATTGGTGGCCACCACATCCACAGAAAAAATCTGGGTAGATCCACCCAAAGGGATCACTTCCCACTGGCTCATTACCAAATATTAACCCCAAGAGTGTTGAGGAGAATTGACCCCATGACCTTCCAGTAGCAAGGTGCTTTAATGCCAGGAATTTGTTCAATTGAGATAACCCTTGGGGATACATACACACACACATATATATAGATATTCCTTTTTCTTGGAAATGAAAAAAGTAAAAGTGAATCATTTGGCAAGGATTTCTCCCATTTGGACAATTATAATTCATTGTCAATATATCGTTCATTATTATTTCTTAAAAAGGCTTATTTTTATATAGGCTTGCAATATAGTTGAATCATGTGCCCATTTTCCATCAATGGAGTCCTTTCCTCATCATGGTATATAGATTAATAGACCCATTATCATATAGAGTGTCTATATTTTATGGATCAAGCCAACGAGTACAACATTTTCTTCTAAAGCCCTTAAATAAGTCGAACAACATGGCCCAATCTCCAACCTTGAATATTTTCTTATTTATGAACTTTCCATGCCACTATTAGGGTCCAACCCTAACCCCTTTATTTATGTGATAAGCTCAATGGGACAAATCATAGTCATAGTTAATTAGAGAGTCAATAAAGTCTGCATTAATAATTGTAAGTGGTTGACCCACATTAGAGAAAGGGGACCATAGTTAGTTGTAAACAGGCCATAGTTAATAAATAAAGTGGTTAACCTATGTTATGCAAGGGATCACTAGTAGTTAGGGTTTTGGATGTCATTTAGCTATAAATAGTCTTAGTTAGTAAGGGAAATATCACTGATTCTTATTGTAATTGATCTCTTCTCTGTTGGAGGTTTCCCCCTCGATGAGGCAAGTGAACATTGAATCTATTTCTGAATAATAAAATACTTTGCAGTTTTTCTCATTTCATGTCAATTTTGTGTTTTGTGTTATATTTCTTTGTATTTCTGGTATTTTGGATTTCTCATAGGTCAAGAGCATAACAAGTGGTATCAAAGCACTTTCCAGGACCACTTGTACCTCTAATTTTTGCAGGATTGTTTTTAGCCTAGAGATGTGTTCTATCGTCTTTAAACCATGGGATTTGTCATTGAGTGCATAAACCTGTGGATTTTGGGAGGTATGCATGCAGGAAATACAAGTTTTGGTAATTCTTGTTGGAATCCCTTGTAACCCCTGTGGGTACCCATTCGAGTAGTAGCACACTAGACAGAAATGCGCATAGACTGTACTTCCACGTACCCTTCGGTATATTGGAAGCCCCCTAGGCTCACTTGAAACCTAACCCTATATAAGTCATCGCCCGTCTTGCTGCTAGAGTACACTGAGAACAACACTTAGGGATATTACTCACATGTACAATAGGGTAGTCAGATAGTACAGCTAAGGGAACGGTTTTTCCTCCTTAGTTAGCGCCTTGAAAGATTGGGCCGAGTACTATTGTTGGACCCCTACGTATATAGCGATTTGTAGCACTTGACACTACTTGTGACCATAGTTTCCTCTACTATCTAAAGATATCCCTCTACCTTATCTTCCAAATCATATCCAACAGTTGGGGTTTTGCCACCGTCGTACACTCAGATTCAATACTTGGGGTTTTCATAATGCAGATCAGATTGTTTGTTTTATGAGGGTTTTGGCTGCCATAGTCTAGATCAGATTGTTGCAGCACACTCATAGGACCAATAACTTGGGGTTTTTGTTAGCACAGTCGAGGATTGATTTTCACAGGACATTGGGCAGTATCAAGCTTTCTAGATTTCAGCCACTGCAATATTGATTAGCAGGGAGTAAAACTCCTTTTGGAGTAAAAAAAGAAAAAGAGAGTTAGAGACCATCCCAAGACACTTGCAAGAGACTTATCCCATAAGATTTAGGACAACGAACTGTTTGCAGTGGTACCATTCACTTGTAAGCCCCCAATTTTTCGGTGGTCCTAAATTGTTTTCCCACGCGGCTTCAAGTGACCCACATCATTAGACTCACGAGCTTGCCCTCTTTCCAAGTAGACTACTCTGAAGTAATTAAAAAAAATTGACCAGGATCAGTGCATGTTAGGTACCATATCTCAAGTTATGGCTAAGGAAAAGGTAGTCAAGAGGGTCAACAACCTTGAAGACAAAATCGAGACATTCAAGACCAAGATTACCCAATATCTCTTAGCAATAGAAACCCTTATAAGACTACCTTATGCATAGCCTAGTGTTGATGCACACATAGAAGGAGAATCCATCCATCACATTCACTTCCAAGGAAATTACCACTCTTCCAACCACTAGACACCCAAGCTGGACATGTACAAATTTGATGGCTCTAACCCTACAGTATTGGTAGCACAAATGGAATAGTATTTCCCCCATAATGACATTCATGAATATGAAACTAAAATACATGTGGGAGCCCTTTACTTGGACCAAGAGAAATGGCAGCGATGGAAGTGGCATAAAAAATGTTATCTAGGGAGAGAAACTTGGAACATGTTCTCAAAAGCCATATGTGATCACTATGACCGGGAATCTAATTTTTTGGGTTGTTTGACAAAGCTCCAACAAATAGTTATTGTAAAGGATTACACTGCATCCTTTGAGCAATTGACCATCAGAAATAACAGCCTAGAAGATGACTTCTACTTGGAATGTTTCATCAGTGGCCTAAAAGAAACCATCAAAGCCCATGTTAGGATGCAACACCCAGTTACTTGGTTGGATGCATGTTACAAGGCCGTAGATGTCAAAATCAAATTAAATTCCTAGTCCAATCATCCGAATTTCTTCACCAAGGTGCATCCCACCCAAGCTAAGGGTCCCACCCAAACACTTAAGGTTTAAAAGGTGTCACCGACATAAATGGTCGAAAGATGAAAACAAGGATTGTGCTACTACTGTGATGACAAGTACTCCCCTGGACATAAATGCAAGGAACCAAAATTCTTTCAAATTGATGCTACTGATAACAACTCATCAGATGAATCTCCATCCTGTGAGGTGCATGAGGAAGAAGAAGGGGAAACCCAAATAGAAAATGATCTCACAGCTCTGCCAGATGAACCGATTATATCACTACATACCTTGGTTGGCATTTCTTTGCCTCAAAATCTCAAAATCTGAGGCTTTATTAAACATCAACCAGTAGTAGTATTGATTGATAGTGGAAATACTCATAACTTTATCCGTAAGAGAGTCGCATAAGTTGTTCATTTCTTTGTGTGGGTGGTATCTAATTTCCAAGTCCTTATCGTTGATGGGGGACCATGAAATGTGAATGTTGTTGTGAAAATATTAAGCTTCAAATGGGAGACTACCACCTAAAAACACACATGTTTTCTATTGAAATGGGTGTTTGCGACATTGTCCTAGGTGTTGAATGGATTCACACACTGGGCCCTATCACAATGGATTTCCAGGAGTTATATATGAGCTTTAATTAGAATTACCACATTCATACATTAAGGGGACTCTAGGCAGGTGCTCCTACTATCATTAGCTCACATTGAATGGAGAAGCTTTTAAAAAAAGAGTCATCATGGAGTAGTCGCCCATTTAATTCCATTCAAGGAATTGAATCCACCACTCCTCATATTCATCCTGAGATGCAATAGGTATTAGATCACCACCTGTGGGACTTTGACAAACCTAAAGAGTTTCCACCCTCTAGGGGTGAACATGATCATAGCATCCCTTTCGTTCCTGGTGCTCAACCGCCTAATGTCCACCCATATCGTTATCCTTTTTCCAAAAGAATGAAATTGAAAAAATCATCAAGGAACTCCTCGAAGCTGGTGTTATCCATCCCAGCATCAACACTTATTCATCTCTAGTGGTCATGATTCTAAATAATGATGGAGAATGGTGCATGTTTCTGGACTTTCAGGCCCTCAACAAGCTCACTATCAAGGACACATTTCCTATTTCGATTGTTGATGATTTTCTCAATGAACTTCATGGTTCTCAATTATTTACCAAGCTAGACCTTTGCTCCGGATATCACCAAATTTGCATGAAGGAAGTAGATATTCCTAAGACTTCCTTATGAACTCATGAAGGTCATTATGAATTCCTGGTCATGTCATTTGGTCTATGTAATGCTCCATCTACTTTTCAAAGCTTCATTAACCACCTGCTGAAACCACATCTCTAAAAATTTGTCCTAGTCTTCTTCAATGACATTCTCATCTATAACATCACCAGGGACAAACATCTTCAGAATGTAGACTAGATATTGCCACTACTCCAAGATCACAAATAATTTGTCAAATTATCCAAGTTCTCTTTTGGCATGGAAGAAGTCAAGTATTTGGGACACTTTATGGTTCGTGAAGGAGTGAGGGTTGATCCGAAAAAGATTCATGCAATGCAGGATTGGCCTCAACCATAAACTTTGAAGAGTTTCAGGGGATTATTGGGCCTCACTAGCTATTATTAGAAATTTGTTTGCAATTATAGTCGCATTGCTAGACCCCTCACTAATCTTCTCAAGAAAAATTCATTTCTCTAGACTGATGTAGCTTGGCAATACTTCTTGGCTCTCAAACAAGCCATGCGATCCACTCCCGTATTGGCCCTACCAAACTTCACCGAATATTTTTTGAATGAATGTGATGCTTCCGGTACTGGTAATGGCGTTGTATTAATGCATGAAGGTAGACCATTGGCTTTCACCAGACAAAAACTTAGTGGCAAACATCTCAGTCAATCTACTTATGAGAAAGAAATGATGTCCATATTACATGTAGTAGACACCTAGTGGCCATACTTATTGGGACAACATTTCCAAATCCACACAGACCACCAAAGCCTAAAATATTTTTTGGAGCAATGTTTATCGTCACCACAGCAAAAGAAATGCCTTGTGAAAATGCTAGGATATGATTATGAGATAATTTGCAAGAAAGGGCATGACAATGTAGAGGTTGATGCTTTATTGCACCAATTTGAGGATGAGAGCACCCTACTATCAATCTCTCTACCCATACTAGATTAGATTCAAGAGGCCCACAAGGAATGGTTCTCCCACCCCTCTTTCCCAATTCATTAATAACTTAAGATAAGATCCTAATTCCTCAATAGAGTACACTTGGAAGGATGATATTCTTCGCTACAAGGATCTAGTTATATCACCATCCTCCACCATCAAAACCCGCATCTTGGATGAGATACACTCATCTCTAATTTCAGGACATTCAAGCTTTCATAAGACTTATGCTCATGCATGTCATTCTTTCTTTTGGACTGGCATGAAAAATGACATTCTTACTTTTGTAGCTGAATGTGATGTGTTCCAACACAACAAAGGGGAAATTGTCAAGTTACTAGGAACCTTATAACCATTGCCACTCCCTGCCTCTGTCTGAATGGATGCTTCCACGGATTTCATCACGGGTCTCCCAAAGTCAAGCAACAAATTAGTCATCATGGTGGTTGTGGACAGAATTTGTAAATATGCTCTTTTTGCACTGTACCACACCCATTTACCCCCACTTTGGTGGCTCAATTTTTCTTGGACCAAATCTTCAAATTGCATGGCATGTTGACTTCCATTGTGTCTGATCACAACCCCACTTTCACTTGCAAATTTTGTAGGAACTTTTCAAGCTACAAGGCTCGCAACTCCAACTAAGTACCACCTATCATCCCCAAATCGACAAGAAAACATAAGCAGTCAACAAATGTTTGGAGACATATCTAAGGTGCTTCACTTCATAAAACGGGCATCAATGGGTATAGTGGCTACCTTTAGTTGAATGTTGGTATAATACTAACTATCATGAAGCCACCAAGATGACTCCATATGAGTCAGTGTATGGGCAACTCCCACCTTCACCTATTTCTTATATCCCTAGATGTTCTAAATTATAGGAATTTGATCAACTCCTATAGAACCATGTTGCCATGGTAGCTCATCTCAAAGATAATCTACAACAAGCTCAGAACTGAAAGAAGCAATAGGCAGACCAAAATCATTCTGGGCACACATTTCAAGAAGGGGATCAGGTATTTTTGCGACTCCAACCATATAAGAAAACATCTCTCAAAGAAAAGAGCTGTCAGAAACTAATGTCGAAATTATATGGGCCTTATCAGATCCTTCAGCACATAGGAGCAATTGCCTACAAACTGGCCTTGCCACCTACTTCAAAAATTCCTCTGGTCTTCCATGTATCATGCCTCAAGAAATTGGTGGGGAGCAATTGCAGGTTCAAAGAATTCTACCTGAATTAGATGAGGAAGGCTCACTTTGATTCCAACCAAAACAGACCCTTGATACTCATGAAATATGTCTCCACGGTCGCACGATCAAGAAAGTCCTCATAAAGTGGAAAGACACCTCTCGAAAAGATGTGACTTGGGAACCATCCACTAGACTTCAACAATTTCCGCATCTTTAGCCTTGAGGACAAGGTTTCGTTTGATGGGGGGGACATGCTAGGGTCCAACTGTAACCCCTTTATTTATGTAATAATCCCAATAGGCCGAGTCATAGTCATAGTTAGTTAGAGATTTAATAAATCACACATTAATGACTTTAAGTGGTTGACCTACATTAAAGAAAAGGGACCATGGTTAGTTTCAAATGGGCCATAGTTAATAAATAAAGTGGTTAACCCATGTTATGCAAGGGACCACTAGTAGTTAGGGTTTTGAATGTCATTTAACTATAAATAGTCTTAGTTAGTAAGGGAATATCATCGAGTCCTATTGTAATTGAGCTCTGCTCTATTGGAGGTTGCCCCCTCGAAGAGGAAAGTGAACATTGAATATGTTTATGAATAATAAAATATTTTGCAGTTTTTTGCATTTCATGTGATAATTATGTGTTCTGGCCTATATTTCTTCATTTTTATGGTATTTTGGTTTTCTCGCAGGTCAAGAGCATAATAGCCACCAAGCCCTCTATAGCTAAATAATGGATTTTTTTATGTAAAGCGATGTTAATGGCATTGGATACCCCCAACATACGGGGGATATCCCTGATATGAGGTCCCAATAAGACCTCACATCATTTGGTGTAGGAGCCCCATATCGTTATAGGGTCCGGCCACCACTGCGAATGGTTTAGAGGTGTGCCTTTGTTACAACACATACACAAGATATCATAACAACGTTTTGGGCCAACAAGTATGTAATATTTGTGTGGCACTGAATGTAGAATGCATAGGAAACCTCCACGGTTGTAAAGGGAGATGAACCTTTGATTAGGGAAGTAATAGTAGTATCATAAGAGAGCCCTACGAGCGAAAGAGGAAGACTTGTTGATTAACCTACAAATTATTTCACAAGATAAACAACAATTGTAAAATAATAACGAAACTCAATCAACAATATCCATATATAAGCAATGAAATAGTTCATTAATATTAGTATGTATACGCCATCATATACTGCAAAAATATCAATAATAGTATTACTAAATTCACGATACATGCACAAAGAAGTGTTGGCTTGAGGAGCTTCTGATTATTAATGAAAGGTTCCAAGTACATTGTTACATAGGTGAAACACTAGATCCAATAGTGTAACATGAAGCCACAACTTTCTTCTCCAAAGGATGATTTTCATCCTATGCAATACAAGAGAAGCCAAGGTAAAAATCTAAGAATCCAAACCCTTTACTTGAGCTATGAGGAGCTATTTATAAAAAATGGCAATGACTTTTGAGTTTCCTCATGACTTTTCAACTTCTATGACCTATGGGCTTCCATACAACCTTTCACATCCTATATATGACCTTTTACATTCCACATGTGTCTTTTCACATTCCACGTGTGTCTCTTAGACTCCATTACATTAAACTTATTACAAAAGACAAAATACATATAGGACATTGGCTCTATAAGAAAAAAATTCTAATAGGACAAAAATGATTTCAAATAGATAAGCTATTTTCTTCTTCATGGAGCTCACTGGTGATGTATGAATGGCATGCTCTAAATTTTGTAGCAATGACTTTGATTCAAACCGACAAATTTGTTGCAAAATGCATTTTTACCTCTAATGCTTCTGTCAATATGGATTTGGAGCTAGATTGTACATTATTCCACAACCATGATAGTTTCATGTGAGATTTAGTTGGTGCAATGGCATATTGTAGAATAATGTTCTTAGTAATATCCAAGCCTTCCTCTTATGATGCTTGTTTTATTTTCTCAGTTTACTGTTTCACTTCTTGTAAGATGATATATATGCCTCTTGTCTCTCCAAGTGATCCTAGCGAAGGCAACCTGTGTTTCTATGCTAAGGACTCCAAACCATTGTGTATTTGACTATAAGAAGCCATAATGTTAGTCAACTATTCTCTAGATGTAATTCTTACTGTGGAGTCTCAACTATACTTTTTCCACTTCAACAACAATCCTATCCTTTTTTACCAATTGTTGCGGAACGTCTGGATAATCACTGATAGTCGCTAATTTTTTTTAGTGATATGCTCCACTTGTTTCTTTACTATAGTTAATTATTTCCTTAACCATACATTCTCATTAATAAGATACTTTGAGTTATCCTAGGCTCTTATGAAAAAAGAAACATTAGTTTCCATAAGTGCCTATGGATTCCTCCTATTGTTTGGAATTATGACCTTCTATGTGGATACAAAGACTAGATTCTATGGATCATTGGAGAAGAATATTCATCTTTTGTGCATGATCCTTTTCTTTAGCTTATCAAATGTAACATTACATATGTCCATGACCCTATCTTCTAGTGGAGGTGTGATTCCCATCTTGTCAAATGGGAGATAGAAACTTGTAAGAGGAGTTTTTGCTA
>APFE030284108.1:231793-268120 GCA_000404065.3 Pinus taeda
ATACAGATAGTGGGGTTTTTAGCTGAGGCTTTCCCCTGAGTATTTTCTGTGTTTCATGTGTATTGATCCTTCTGCTTCTGGTTATCTGTGTTCTGCTTGATATTTCTCAAATCGATTAAGCTTCTGCAAGTTTGATTGTAGAAGTATATTAAGTATTTTGCTTTTGATATATTGCATAATCAGGTTAATCTACAGTCATAATTTCTACATGGTATCAGATCCAAGTTTATCAAAGCAGCGAGCAGTATACGAAGAAGAGAATTCGAAGTAAAAAATAAAAATTGGGCTGCGAGTTTGTAGAGCATATCTGAAATTTTTTTTGCAAAATTTTCAAAAACAAATAGCATATCTGGATTCATTATGAAAAAATACCCAAATTCAAAAAAAAAAAATCGGCTGAATTGGAGTTCGAATGAGGGAGATATCGCTAATTTAAAATTAGCTCTTTTTCCAGAAAATTTTGTGACAGCGGGAAAGATGAAACAGATTGGTGTGCTATTCAAGAACGTGTATGTTCTTTAGGTTCAAGACGCATGCAAAGCCTTGAGGAGCAAGGAAAATGTTAGAGACTTGGTGGTTGAGAGGGAGAGTAAATTACCTCTCAACATGCAGCCCCAAAAGAAGTCTCAGACAATTGTGGAGGAGCCACAATTGGAGATGTTGAGAGGAGACCGAGTGGAGATATCCACTCATGCCGAGACCTCCAATAGGGGGAAATTTCGAGCCAAGTGGGCAAAGGGATCACATGCAGCCATACCTCTAGGTGTAAGGTGGGGCGATGTGAAGTGATAGTCCCAAGAAGGTTGAAATTGGGTAGGGTCCATTGAGAGGTTTTATCTCATGGATCATACCTTGCTACAAGAGCCCAAAGCACATAGTAGCAGCAAGAATCAGTGGGATTGATGCAGTCAGAGATCAAAGTGACAGAGGCTAGATCAGTCAGATATTGAAGAGCACAGAGAAGGATTAACAACAATGCAGAAAGGTTGAGTCAACAGAAGCGCAAAGTTTTCAGTCGACAAAGGCAATAACAGTCAGAGACTTTGATGACAAATGTATCATACTGATTCAGGTTGGATGCTTTTTTTGTGTCTGGAGTTCTTGGAGCTACAACACTAGAGAGAAGTGTTGCATGTAGAACATTCCAAAGGTTCAAGATCAGGATTGATTTGAATTCCTTTCTGTTGAGAGGGAGTGTTGAGAATAACAACAAGAAATGCTAAAAATAGAATTCAGAATATTCCAATTTTGATTTGTCCTTGAATTAAAATTGAGAACTAAAATTCGAATTTAGTCTCACCAGCTACTTGAAAAATAATTAATTAATTCATCTTGAGTTAATTAAGTGGAGAAATTCAAGCTAGAAGTCTTTGTGAAGTCATGCAACAGTTATCCCTTAAATTAAGGAAGTTATCCCTTAATTAAGGAGATAAGGATTGAATTGTATTTGTGTTGTAATTAGTTAGCTCAGTTTACTAAGTTAAGTCCAGTTAAATTAGTTCCAAACAGTTTGAGGAACTAATTTTGAGTTCATTCAGTTAATGCATGCATGCATGCAACTAGTGTACTCCAGATAACTGAGGATTCTCTCATAAATATTTCATGCATGTTAGTTCAGAAAAAGAACCAGTTGAGATTAAAGACAGGGACATTGTACTATTATTTGGAGGAATTTTCCTATAAAGGAAACTTATGCATGCAGAAGGAACAAAGTTCCTTGAGGATTGTGCAGTTTTAAAAGGTGCGAGATCAGTGTGAGTGATCAATGTTACACCTAGTAACAGCAGGATCACCCAGGAGAAACAGTGCAAGGACATAGGAGGCTTGGAGGGCAAAGGATAAGATTTGTGAGAAGTCTTGTTTGCTTGTGAGCATCCAGGAGGATTGTACTGAGAGCTAGCTAGCTGTGAGAGCTAAAGCTTTGTGTAAGCTTGATGTATTTCCACCTTGTATGATAATACAGATAGTGGGGTTTTTAGCTAAGGCTTTCCCCTAAGTATTTTCTGTGTTTCATGTGTATTGATCCTTCTGCTTCTGGTTATCTGTGTTCTTCTTGATCTTGCTCAAATCGATTAAGCTTCCGCAAGTTTGATTGTAGAAGTAGATTAAGTATTTTGCTTTAGTTATATTGCATAATCAAGTTAATCTACAGTCAGAATTTCTACAGTTTATCTTGTTTTGTCTTCTCCTCTTCCTCTTGCTGCATATTTTCTTGTTCAACTTCAATAAAACCTTTTCTTAAGTGATCAACTTTCCATTTTCTACTACTCTCTACTGCTATATCATGCTTTATCTTTTTCCTAGGAGTTGTTGTGCTAGCTTGTGCAGTTGTCACTTGTGGTTCTTTCTGGTACATCTGGAATTTGTGGAACTGTAGGTTTTCCTGCCTCATCTCTGAGGTGAGTCTTCCTTAATGAATTGTACCAATTCTTCACCTTTTCATCTTCTGTAGTAGTCATTTGTACATAGCCCCAGGTGCATCATATCCTGTCACAATATGCCATGCACACTTTCCTAGGATTAGACCTGTGAAAACTATTGGTTCCAAAGTGCAGGTTGTCTAGCTTTTGTATTTCAGCATCTACCACCTTGAGGCTCTTTAGCTCATACATTCCAATTCTCAAAGGGAGAGTGGGCCAAGGGGGATTCTTCCTTCTATGAAGAACTCCTAACAATCCATTATTTAATTGATAAGAAACCTCTTACATGACTACCTTGTTAATCACATATCCTAGGGAGAAATTTGGCATCCAAAGCATCTAATATATGTACCATCTAGTGCAACAAACATTTGCGATAGCATGCAATGCCTCCTTTTCCTGGTTGGTCATGCAAGGAGGATCAATCTCTTATATCATCTTAAATATGATTGCAAATAAATGCTCTTCCAATCTATCATATGCCCCTCTAAAACTTAACTCTGACAACACCTTGCAATGGAAGTAGACCGGAAAATTGTCTCATGGGGTCCAATTCCAATACATCCCTAACAATTAATACTAGGCACATATCCCATCTAATAGATATGCTAACATATAAAAAACTATTGTTTGATTTATGTTAGATCTGCTTTGGCCTGCTCAACATGTCGTTGCAATACAAAAGAAAGGATATCCTTCCAATTGAAGATTTTTCCTCTAGTAACAAACAAGTTGAGGATAAATACCCAATTCTCTTCAAATACTTTTGCATTCTTTTTCCCATACATCCTACAACAAATAGAAATAAGGTACTGGTACACCTCTCACAAATCCTAGTCGGTAAACTGCACTCGAGCGGTGTCAAAATTTGGTAGGCTCTTGACACCAGGACTTGATGATATCACTTGTATTTAGATTGGCCCATCTAGTATAGAATTAGTTGTTGGCATATTTTGTGGGTTTCATCATTTTGTAATTAGTGTGCATGTCCTCTCCATAGTAGGTGGAAAGTTGACCACCACTTTCAATGTGAAGCACCAGGTCTGAATCATCCATATGAGATAGAACCCATTAAATTACCTCTAGAAAAGGCATCACTAGGAACTTGCATGCAATCATGTGTATCTTGGACCACTTTATGTTGATGTAAACTTCCTTGTCTTCCAAATCCTCAAGGAACTATGTTTGCATGAATTTCTTTTAATATCCTTCCATGTAACCTAGGAATATTTGTCTATACAACATTTTGTTTCTATAAGGATAGGAATGGAAGGATTTGTAATTTCCACTAGTTCTTCGATGCTTTCTTCTGACACTTATTTTGAGGCCACTCAATGGGTAGTGGGAGGCATCATTCCATTAGATGATGATGAGAGTAATGAGACTAGTATTTGGAACACCTACATGTGGAAACACACTCATAGAGACAAAGATTAGCTTTAAGAAATCCTCTATCTATTATAAGAAATAACTCAACAAATTCATGTTCAAAGAGCCATAAAGTGTAGCTAAGAGTGTAAGCCCATCAAAGATAGGATAAGGTCACTATTTAGGAATGAAAAATTCATCAAGACAAAGGAGGGCATATGTCGGAGAAATAGTGAAAGGTCAAGGCTCACATGAGGTCTTCAAGGTGCACTATGAACTCAAGAAAATGGAGAGAGAGAGCCCAAGGGTGTAGGGAATAGGTCTAAAGCTCGAAGGGCAATCACTATTAGTTCAGGGTGCACTTGTGCACTGAAGGGAAGCCAAGGAGGGCACAGGTTGCATAATCTAAGCACTAAGGGATCATGCTTAAGCGTTCCTTTTGCACTATGCACTCAAGTAGACTAAGGAGGGTGTAGGGCATAGGTCCGAACGACAAATCTTACATGATGTCAAATAATAATGCGACATGCACTCAAGGAGGGTGTATTTTCTAAGAGCAAGGGTGGCTTGATGTTTTGGAGTGTTCTCAAGAGGAAGACTTGGTTTTTGGGGGCATGAATTTCCAAGCCAGTGAGGCATTCATTTCCAGAGTACGCTCTTACTCAAGATCATATTTAAAAAGTCTAGACTGGAATTCTAAGAGGAAGGATCTACAAATACTTATAGATTTTGTTGCAATCATGATAATAATGTGAATAGTTACAAAATTTGAAGAATCACAACCTACAACAACATATTGACACTTGTACTAGGAGGAATGGACAAAAATGCTAGAAAAGAAACTGAAAAGAGTTGAAATGCCAACAAAGGAAGCAAGATCGACAAAAAAACATCAAAGGAAAGAAAAATAATTGACATGCAAAAATTACTTGGAAGAGATATCGATGAAGAGCTCCTTGATTTAAAGAGGTACGCTAAACCTAGATGAGAATGACCATGTGAAAAAATGATTAACTAAGTTGATTATAAATAGTTTACATGCAAAACAATTCCATGTATGTTGGCCACTTGTCAACGGATGAGTGAGTTAGTTAAATTAAGTGAAGTGGGCTCCTATTTTCTAGGAGTGTGCTCACATGCAACAAGTAAAGTGCATGCATGAGGATAAAGAGGGCATAGTTTCTTAGCTCAAAGGAGTGTGCTGAACTAGGCCACAGTGCATGTCATCTTGCAGTGCACTCCGTCTCATGGAGGGTATAGTTTCATCTACCAATGCCTCTTATCACTATTATGTGAAAAGAGTGTTTTTCTTAGAAAAGTTATGCTTTACCAACTTTTGTGTGTGTGATGCATGTCAAACAAAGATAGTTACTAAGTAAAGAAAAGTTATTCCTCCTCCTATCCTTGGATAAGATAACAAAAGTTCTCCTAAAAATAAGGTGACGAAACTTAGAAAAATTGATTTAGGAGGAGGCGACACTTAGGAATAACACAAGGATAGTCAAGAAAAAATCATGACTATACTAGGTAGCTTGGAATGATAGTTCACATAGACTCCAAAATTAGACTAGGTTTAAATTTTGGAGGGTCATTATCACAGCGACAATACTTGGTGACACACTGGGAGAACCGCAACTTCTTTGTTTTGGTTTCATTTTATGCATGAAGTCTCATTTTTTTAAGAAGTATTGATTCAATCAGTGATCACCTTAGCTCTCCATTCTACATGGTTAAAGATATAGTCTTTTATGTTCCATTACTTGGAATAACGCAACATAAAGCTAGTAATATCATAATTATTTCGATGAGAATAAGGGTAATATAGAATCACAAGTTAAAAAACTAATCATAGAATGATTTTTCATCTCTAGCATTGCTCTTCTGCTAGCAGACCTAGATAATACCCCTACAGAGTCACTTCAGGAACACAAGTGTTGCTTTGCTACCAGTAAGCCAAGATATTACCCCGGCGAAGTCACTTGCTTCACCTCTCTATGTAGCAATTCTTTCTCTTCTTTCACCCTTTATTTTTTTTATTAATAGAACTACGCTTGGGCACATATTATTATTTATTTAAATGGGGCGAAAGAGGTATGCCGACTTATTGAGATCAGAAGAGGTTGTTCCTTCATAGACAAGTTTATAAACCCCTGATAGTTAGCCTACTAAACATTTTCCCCTTATCTTTCTCTGCTCAAATAGATAGGTAAGAAGAACACCATAATAAACCAAACGAGTGTACGAATGATAAACCTAAATAGATACAAGCATCATGGTTTTGTTTGTGGCTTCTCAGTTGAAAAGAACATATTTTCCATATAAAAATCATTGAATTTAAAGACATATAAACCAAATCAAGAAGAGGGTAACATATTAGACAAGGATTGCATGTTACCACATCTTGCCTTTCGTAAAATATTAGCCACACCACCTTGAAGCTCAAACTAGCTCTCATACAATGTTTATTAGAACCGAAAAGAAAAAAAATGGAAAATTGGAAAATGCAAAGGAAATAATGCAGAGAATCTAACTAAATGCAACCTATCCTAACCTATACTAACAATTACAGGGTCAGGTTAAGTGAAATGAAACTTCCAATGCAGCCATAGCATTTTCTCCCAACTTTTGAGTCGAAATATGTGCTCGTGCAAAATCAATGTGAGATATAGCGTAGCGAAAAGGATAAACAACCAAAAAAATTGCACTGACACATAGAAGCATAAGGTGCAAGCACAACGGTGTGGCACACGATTGCTCTATCAAACGAGTAACTCCAAAACAACAAATTTTCTCAGGTTCAAAACCATACAAGGCTCAATTGAATACATGAAGAAACAAGTTGTGGGACATGGGTCCTGATCAATAGGATACTTTGAGCCAATTAGCAATGGGATCGTGGAAACAACCTTTTGGAACACTTTGACAAGAAATATTAACTAGAGACATATTCATATTATAAGAAAAATCAGTATCTGACACAGATTGACCACTATCCATGTTGGTGTGTGGGATAAAATTTTCAATGGATGATGAATAAGAGATGTCAAATTGGAGGATTTGACAATCATAAAGATTGCTCTTTGTTTTTACATCACAGATCAAAGGTTTACATGAAGAGGGATGACAAATTGAGAACTAAAAGTCTGATTAATATTTCTATATTAAGGGTTTAACAATTGAATATGCTAAGAAAATGAGAATTCCTCAAGAAAGAACAAACATCCCATGAGATGATGTTAATGATAAAACTTTGTGAGAGAATTTTAAATTGACCAAATTCATAAGTATCATTGGGGTAGTATAAACTTGACATAGCATCAGTGTGCTCTGAAGTGTCTTTTCCGCCTAAATCAACCTCGAATTCTTAAAATATTGAGAATTAAATTGAGAAAGCATGGTCACCTACTTGTCCAAACAACATTCATTATTCAAATCATAAGATTTATAGAGAAAACAATGTCTATTACATAGATTTTCAAGATTATAACAAAAATTCTCAATAAAAAGCATGTCATGCTCTTGAACAAAAGAAGGTATACCTTAAAGGAAATCTTCAATGATTGTGTGAAAGTCCATTTGAAAATTCTGCAAATTGAAATCTTCTTCTGAGAACAAATATTCATCCATAAGGCTTGAAAAATCACCATCATTCAATTTGGAAGAACGAGATTATCGAGATAATGATTGTCCAAGGATTTAGCTTCATTAACAGGTTCAAGATCGAAAAGGGGATTATCAAGATTAAAATATGGTTGATTAATAGGATCAAGATGATCATCATCTTGGTAAATATGTGAAAGAAAAGTTTATTCTTCATCAACAAATTGATCTTTTAGCCTACTGATCAGAATAGCTTGAACACAAGGAACATCAGAAGGAGGGGGACAAGAAATAAAAGGAATATCAAATTCTTTTTGGGGATATTGAAATTCCTTCTGAATGGGAGTGCATGATGAATCTGATTCAAAATACTTTCTTGAAATATTGACTAGGAAATAAAAGTTTTCATTGAGAAATTTCCAATCCACATCTTCGTCCATAAATTCACAACAAAGACGAAGAAACCTGTCAGCAAACTGCTCAAGAGATTCATTTGATTCCATTATAAGCTAATTGATTTCATTAAGAACATCTTCATATTCATAATCTTCAAAGACACTATGAAGTTCATTAACCAATTGCTTAAAAGAGAAGATAGAAGAAATGGGTAAAGAATAGCAGCATTTCTTAACACGACCATCCAATGTAAGGGTGAACAACCTCACGAGAATATATATAGAATAAACACCACTTAAAAAAAAATTGAACAAACTCAATCATGTAATCAAGTATGGTTGTTGTGCCCTTGCCATCGAATTTTAGATGTGACAAGTTACGTAAAAAATTCCATAGGGATTAAAATATCTAAGGCTTCAGAAAAAAACCTTGGGATAATGGTCTGAGAAGAAGTCATTTAAGGTAGGAGATTGAAACAGACTTGAAGGGTTCAACCTATCATCTAGCCCTCCTTCTAGTGCCATAATGTTGATGATGTTGGATGTCGCCAACATACAAGGGATCTCCTCGAAATGAGGTCCCAATTAGACCTTACACTGTTTGGTGTAGCATTCTATTGTCGCTACAACAACGACCCTCCAAAAAATTTTATGGTGTCAATTTTGGAGCCTACAATAACTGTCATTTCAAGCCCCCTTGAGTCATCATGTTGGTTTTTTTAATGTGTTTTCACCTAGTGTCGTATCCTCCCAAATCAATGTTTCTTAAGCATCATCACTTAACCATTAAAAGTGCTTGAGATAATTAGTCCATGGTTAGATGATCTCATGACCTTTCTAGACTTGGAAACTTGTCTTATCGCCATGCTCGCAAAACACTCAAAAGCACAAAAAAGAAAACAAAAGCAAAAAAATCACTCAAAAAATAAAAAGTGCACTTTAAGTTGACGAAGACATGCACTTGATTTGAGCACACTCCTTTGGGCTTGAACTCAACACCCCCATTTGTTACTTATTTATTTCAAATAATGGGGACTTTTTCCATTAAATTTTTTTTGGCTAAATCACCTTTTTAATATTTTGTTTTAGTTAAGTGTCCTACAATTTTGCCAAATTTTCATTTTCGTCAAATTCCTATTTCGATTGCTTCATTGAGTTTGAATTTTCTCTAGCTTTCCGTCCGTACTTGTTTCATCTCATTTGGTTACACGGTTTGCAAATGGTGCTTATCTAAAGTTCGATAATTTTTACCGCTTGGGTTAAAAAATGTTCAATTTTTATAAATAAATTAGTCAGGGATTGTAACTATTAATTTCTAGTTAATTTTTACAAATTATTTATTTTTTCACTAATGGTCCTACAAAATCGTCATAGCTAAATTGTAGAACAATTAAAATTATGTGTTTTCATGATCTCGGTAATTTATTCCAATTCCCAATTTTAAAAGAAATTACGAAGTCTGAAATCTCAAAATCGCAAAGTGGTTGTACTTCATTTTTTCATACTTTTAATTACCAAATGGCTGGAGTTTATAATGGATAAATCTCACTCAACTGGGCACACTTCACCTCACCTCCTCTCTTCAATAAAAAAACCGATATAAAAAGTCCTAATATAAAAAATCTTAATATTTCAAATCCTGGTATTTTAAAAATCTCGATATTTTGAAAATTTTAATATTAAAAAAAAAAACTGATATTAAAAGTTCTATATAAATATCAGACATCAGCATATTTTTATGTGGTTTCAAAACAACCGTTTTAAAAACTTACGATAATCCAATATCCGATATCCTCTGCACATTTGGTTTGTCCCATGCCTATGTCACTCCTCCATTTTTAAACGATTCATGGAACTTTAACACATTTGTTTGCAAATTATTAAAACGAATAGTGAGAATGGTAAGGTAAGTAGTGTAGTAGTATAATAAATATATAGTATAATTAAAAACATAATATATTATTAATTAAATTTAAATGATTTTTAATTAATTTAATTGATTAATTTGAAAATAATTTAATTAATGGTTTATTAATTTAATTAAATCGAATTTTAATTAATATTATTAAATAGGTTAATTTGTAAATAATTTAACTAATAAATTTAATTAATGGTATATATTTAATTGACTAACATTTAGTTAGAACTAATGGATTTAATATAAAATTTAAATTTCTTATTTTTGACCTACGCTGCAATTTTTTTAGAATTCTTGTAATTTTGACACTTCAACTTTGGAAGCTCATAAGTTGAATTCTATTTGTCCAAATGAAGCCCAGGAAGACTCATTAGATAGATAAAATCATGGAGAATATTATTGAAGTGTTTGCATGATCATATTCAGTCATAAAATGATTCTAAAATTTAGCATAAAATCAAGCTCCAAATTTGTAAACAAAATTAATTTTATGAGTTTAATTTTTTGTGTTTTCATTTGCTCATGGCCTCTCTTGAGTGTAGAACCATTCAACTATATTCTATTTGACCAATAACATATTTATAAGGATAAATGGGAAGCTCATATTTCCTTTTTATTTATTTCTTTACCTAAATTTGATTGGAGATGTTTGTTTTCGAGATTTGGTATTTTTTATTTTAATTTGCATTTTAATTAAATTTTGATTGGTTTTTGACAAGAAAATAGTTGAGGAGATGAGGAAGAGAAGATTTGAATCAATGATATTGCTCCAACCAAAAAAAAAAAAAAAAAAATTTAAATAAATAATTAAAAATTAAAAATTAAAAAAAAAATAATTTAACCAATAAAAATTGTTGGAACAAATTTATTCTTCAACAACTCTCCTATTTGGAATTTATTATTGTTATTTTAAATAGTGGTTTATAGAATGAGAAAAGGGTTTCTCTCTTATGCAATTTTGTAATTCTTAAAGCACTATTGAAATAGAGGTTTCATGTTGTAGGTAGAGAGGATCAATCTTAGATCTGGGGATTATTTGGATTTGTCTCTCTTCATTTTGAACTGTGTATGAGAAACAAGGCTTGCACTATTGCAGCTCTTGCTTTTAACAGCAGAGTTTATGCTTTCGAAGAGATTGTAGGAGATCATATTTATAGAACAGAGCAGGAGAGTAGGTTCAAATAAATTTGTATTAGAAATACTTTTTTTTTAAATGTGAATTTCATTCTTGATGAAAAAATTGTGTTAATTGGATTTATATTATGCACTATTGTCAATATGAATTCCTATTTTAATCCATGACGACCTTGTCAAACATGACATACATACACGCCTACATGTATACATATATAAACATCAACATAATCGTGATCATAACATAATTACCAGATATCAAGGTCAAGGATTAAGAGAACTCCTTCATTCATGCAAAACATGTGAAACATTAATAATAGTCATTCCCAACATACCCAAGGCATATGATGCCTCAGATCCATTTACTTTACCTTTTTTATTACCTTTCTCATGACTTTATTGTCACCATCCATTTACCACAATGGACCCAACCAGTCCACCAGACTGTCATAGTCTTACCTTTCATTTGCGCTTACTCATGCATAGAGCTTCATATAAGTCTTACATTATCTATTGGGTACCACATGATTCTCCTTGAGGTCCATTAATTTACTCTTTTCCCAACCAATTCCCAAGGCTCTCAAAATAATAAAGGAAATAATGAGAAGAAAACAAGATGAAAACAATGGAAAACCAACAACAATACAACACCAAAAACAAAGTGGCATGATCATGCACTAGACATAACAAAACTACAAACCAAGCAAAAGCAAGTCACAAAATACCAAAAGCACAAGACTAAAAACAGACACCATGATTCAATCCCCATGGTTCCCAGTGATTCAAGAGGAAATCTCAACTCGAGCCTTCTTCAAGATTTCATGGA
Source organism: Pinus taeda (assembly GCA_000404065.3). NCBI lineage: Eukaryota > Viridiplantae > Streptophyta > Pinopsida > Pinales > Pinaceae > Pinus > Pinus taeda. The sequence continues at coordinate 243,455 of APFE030284108.1, forward strand.
ATTCTCTTTTCCATGCAATCCCCTGCATCATATCTCCATAAACACATAACTATTAGTACATAAATAGACATAACAATATACCAGATACCTTATCTTGTTATGCCAAGCATGTTTCCTTATAGTTGAGCATGTCCATTCCATCTCTTAAAGGACTCCAATCCCCTTGACAAATCCACCTGTGACTAGAGACTAGCTAATATACCATTCAAATACATGTCCATGAATATAGCACATATCCACATAATTTAGACAAGTCAAGGTTAAGAATACTTCCTATGTGCAAATCACTCATTCGTTTGGAATTAGGGTTTCCAAACATAGCCCAAGGAATTCTTTCCCAATTCCTTTATTTTACCTTTTTACCTTGTTGCAATCTAGGCTTAGTTATATAAATACATCAACTATTACTTTGTCACGCTAATACCAATAATGTTTCCTACAACTGCTCACCCATGTCAACCACATGTTCCAAATATCAAGACAATAATATCTATCAGTTTGAAATAAACCTTTACCAAGACTAACAATCATTTCATAATCAATGGTCAACTCATAGTCATTATACATAATGCTACAATTATCACCTACTACAATCAAGTACATATCAACTATCTCAACACATATGTATAAGTACAACCATATTAAAACAATATCATTTGAACACATACTCATATTATGAAATTGATCAAATATTCAACCAACTTGCAACCATACCATGTTAAATAAATCAACTAGACAACATAGTCAAATAGTCATGTACCAAATATACAACATAAGAAAACTCATACCTTAATGTATCTCAGGGGAGGCGATCTTGTCTACACAATCAATCCAGGTTAGCACGATACAGCTTCACAACATATCAACTCAAACATAAATCATGATACCCATAAAAGTAACTAACTAACAAGTTCACATCATAAGCTCATAAGCATTTGTCATTCATGCATAACAATCACATATGTACGATCAATCTAGATTAGTACAACACCATATCACAAATAGGTCAGCTCATACCTAAATATATAACCATAACCATCTGCATAAGTCAAACAAGGTTAACACAATACATATAACATCAAGATTTTCAATGCAATGAACATAACCATCACACATATGACCAATCGAAATTACAACATCAATATCTCAATGAAATAACCCTAATCATCAAGCTAATAACATATAACAACAATAAGCTATATATCATGCTCATCAACAACATACAACCTAATAATCAAGTCATCTAACATAAAACAACAATAGCAATGCATACAACCACAAGTTACCATCATTCTTGTCTATTTGACTCATGTGCATATGACAATGCTAATCAAATATCATCTATCATGTATGTAACCATAACATCAAAATACATGTACATAAATGTAATGTATATAACCCTAATGCATATAACAATCCTTAACCTACATACCTGCATGACCAACATACAAACTTGTATGACAACATGCTCTGCCTCAAGGTCCAATGCTACAACTTTACTTTAATGATATGCATCTCTTGCTTTACCTCATTCAACACATTAACATCATAACATGCCAATAGCACCATGATGACCTAAATTGCATACCATGACTTCACAAGGCATGTTTCACCTACTATTCATGCATAACTATAACCAAGACCATACATGCATAATGACTGCATATAGACAGATAACACATGAGTACAAAACTCATATACACATCCTTCTAGCTAGAGTCCAGTCATCAATGCATGACCATATCAAATTCACAAACCATGACCTCATCCATGAAAACAACCATTACTCCATTGTACAGATTTCCACATGCAACTATCAACATGCATAAGCAATGCATAATCAACTACACATACACATGAATGCATGTAGTCGAGCATACGCAGTCAATACTTGTAACCAACCTACAAGACTGATACATGTAATCAAACATACAAGAATGCAACCTAACATATAAGGATGTAATCAAGCAACATACAACAACATGTAAGAGACATATAACAATATGTAACTAGTCATATACTCATGGCGATGCATTGGAAAAAATCAACATCAAGTTCCTCATGACAGCCTTACTACAACCATGATCAACATTATGAATGCAACAAGAACATGGAATGCAAGTGTAAGAGACACACATGCAACTGACATGCATGCATAACCAACACATGCCACCCTTCAAGTCCAAGGGGTGAACCATGCTCTGATACCACTCTGTAATGCCCTCCTCCCAGATCTACCCAAGTAACTAGCCAATTGGGGTAAACATGTGATGAGAGGATACTATGATTGGATTTTACCTCCTATGTGACCTTAAAGAGTTGGAATCGATGGAAACATCACGCACAGTCATCCAACATCAGCTTTAGGACCCACAAAAACCAATCTAGCACTTCAAACAACTTGCCCTTGGGTCCTACTAAAGTTTTGACCATCTTAGGCCTCACTCGCTCTCATTCTATAGGCATGATAGTGTTCAGAAACCCAAAGTCACTCTCATAGGTTTATGTCCCAGCATCCAGGCACCTAATTTTCCAGTTCTGTGCCAGTGACCCTATGATTTAAGCCACTTTTTCAGGTCCATATTCCAAGTCAATGCTAGAATGGAGTGATATCTTAAGATCAATAAAAGAAAAGGAAAACAATGATTCCAAATCAATAAGTTGAACAAGACCTTAACTAGACCCCTACTATCCATGACAGGCATTTCATCAAACATATCATCAACATGTAACCTACAGGTGTAAACAACATAATTAAATGTAGGGATCTCATACTTATCTGAGAATCGCTATGAATTGTTCCCTCATGTCATTTGCTGCCATTGATACATTATCCATTCTATGTCTATGTCTATTAGGCCATAGATATATTATCCATTCATTTACAATTAAAAACATGTTGAGAGCCATACATAGTTGTTGTCATAAAACATACATATAACCAACATAATAGGGACATAAATATCATAAACATATCAGCCACAAAATCCACATATACATCAGTACATTTACACATGAAAATGAAGGGAATGAATTTCTCATTAATGAATGCAATAAACCAACTAGAGATGGGACTACCACGTTCCACCTGACCATAGATTGGTTGAGCCAAGTCTCTCTTCAGCCAATCACCCCGTGCCATATTCCAAGCATGAATATGGGACTCATAGAACACACCAAAAAACACCAACAAGCATGCATTCCACCAAAATTATCCGCCTACACCGTGAGGAATTTGAGGGCCTCCTAGTCTCTCAGGCTTTACCATAATCCATAGTCCAATCTAAATATCACTAGGCCCTACATCAAGACACACTCTCCAGGCTTTAGCGTACATCCTATCCCAGGACTACTAGACCCAACGGAGAGAAATCCACCTCTTGGATTTACCATATATCCCGTAATTCACTAACAAGGATTCCTAGGCCCACCAAGGTACACAATTTGGCATTACTGCAACCCACAGTCCGGTTCAAGGGTTACTAGGCCAGTGGCTTTACCATGATCCACAATCTGGTTCAAGGACCACTAGGCCATGTTTTTGTCAGTTCAGAGATCCACCCCACTTAGCTTTGAATCCATCTGGCCATCCCACTTTAACTGAATGTGAGAAACCCATCTCATCAAATCTATCAGGAAATGGCAAGGCCAGGCTAAAGAAAATTGTCACACCTAGAAAAACTCATGCCATGATAGAAAAGAACCACATGTAATACCATGCATGCCAAATATAGCAAGGAAAATACACATGCAATTCGATACCTACAATGAAGCCCATTGTAGCTGCTTGGTCTTGCCTTTCCCTACTTGATCTTTGCTTCCCATTTCCTTCTTTGCCTTTCTTGCTCCAATGCCAAAGTGCTCCAAGAAACTCTAAGTGTCCAAGAGTGAGAAAGAGAGAGAATAATGAGAGAGCTCCAAAATGCATCTGACAAAAGGTTACATTGACCAAGCTTTCCAACTAATCCTCATAATCCTTTTTATTAATGAGGTCTCTATTTTACTTCAATTTCCTCCTCACATTCAATCAGTGACCTTTCACCTTCCCTTTCTCCTAATTTCCATTATTTCCATAAATAAATGTGCCAAAAATGCCATTTTGCCTTTCCAAAGCCTTAACCATTTCCTTTGCCAATTTCCTTTGCCATAAACAACCAAATGAACACCCCCCTAGGATGTCTTTCCCAACATTCAACTTGGAATACGTGTCCCATCAACTGTGGTCTTATATATTTTTAGATGGAATTTTTACCGGGGCTGTTACAATACCTTTCAATGCTTACCGTGAGTTGGCATATTTTTCTATGTTGGCAGTGACAGGCATGTCATGTCCCATCTGTTTTCATGATGTCATCAATGGAATCAAGTTTAGTGAAGATGTTGCAACAAATACACTGAAATGATGTTGTGGAAATGGAATTGAATGGTGTCACAACCACAGTTACTATCTTGGCCTAGTCAAAACGTGTAGTAGCATGATTGCAAAGTCAGCTTTAGCTTGAAGGAGTTGCAACAATGTGTTGGTTCTATCCATGGAATGTGTTGTAGAATTATGTTGTAGCCATAAGACATTGTTATTGTAGCAATGGTGTTACAACCACATCATTTTGGTGTTGCATCCACATCATACGGGTGTTGCAACAACAGTGTTGTACTAAAAGGGCTAGTTTTGCAACAATAAGGTTTTCCCTATATCACAAGAAATTATGGAGAGTGTTTATCAATGGCACTATAAAAAACATCAAGAACCTACAAATCACATGGATAAATGAGTTTCAATATGTTTTTTTTTCTTTCTCATTTGTTTCCCTTTTTTTTAACATATCAAGCACGAGGTAAGCTAGTTATCACATGACATGCACTTCCCTATGTGTTTTCACCAAATGGAATCATATATGTGTGTGTGTGTGTGTGTGTGTTTGTAGTTCATGAACATCATAGATTGGTGGCCACCACATCCACAGAAAAAATCTGGGTAGATCCACCCAAAGGGATCACTTCCCACTGGCTCATTAGCAAATATTAGCCCCAAGAGTGTCGAGGAGAATTGACCCCATGACCTTCCAGTAGCAAGGTGCTTTAATGCCAGGAATTTGTTCAATTGAGATAACCCTTGGGGATACATACACACACACATATATATAGATATTCCTTTTTCTTGGAAATGAAAAAAGTAAAAGTGAATCATTTGGCAAGGATTTCTCCCATTTGGACAATTATAATTCATTGTCAATATGTCGTTCATTATTATTTCTTAAAAAGGCTTATTTTTATATAGGCTTGCAATATAGTTGAATCATGTGCCCATTTTCCATCAATGGAGTCCTTTCCTCATCATGGTATATAGATTAATAGACCCATTATCATATAGAGTGTCTATATTTTATGGATCAAGCCAACGAGTACAACATTTTCTTCTAAAGCCCTTAAATAAGTCGAACAACATGGCCCAATCTCCAACCTTGAATATTTTCTTCTTTATGAACTTTCCATGCCACTATTAGGGTCCAACCCTAACCCCTTTATTTATGTGATAAGCTCAATGGGACGAATCATAGTCATAGTTAATTAGAGAGTCAATAAAGTCTGCATTAATAATTGTAAGTGGTTGACCCACATTAGAGAAAGGGGACCATAGTTAGTTGTAAATAGGCCATAGTTAATAAATAAAGTGGTTAACCTATGTTATGCAAGGGATCACTAGTAGTTAGGGTTTTGGATGTCATTTAGCTATAAATAGTCTTAGTTAGTAAGGGAAATATCATTGAGTCTTATTGTAATTGATCTCTTCTCTGTTGGAGGTTTCCCCCTCGATGAGGCAAGTGAATATTGAATCTATTTCTGAATAATAAAATACTTTGCAGTTTTTCTCATTTCATGTCAATTTTGTGTTTTGTGTTATATTTCTTTGTATTTCTATTATTTTGGATTTCTCATAGGTCAAGAGCATAACAAGTGGTACCAAAGCACTTTCCAGGACCACTTGTACCTCTAATTTTTGTAGGATTGTTTTTAGCCTAGAGATGTGTTCTATCGTCTTTAAACCATGGGATTTGTCGTTGAGTGCATAAACCTGTGGATTTTGGGAGGTATGCATGCAGGAAATACAAGTGTTGGTAATTCTTGTTGGAATCCCTTGTAACCCCTGTGGGTACCCATTCGAGTAGTAGCACACTAGACAGAAATGCGCATAGACTGTACTTCCACGTACCCTTCGGTATATTGGAAGCCCCCTAGGCTCACTTGAAACCTAACCCTATATAAGTCATCGGCCGTCTTGCTGCTAGAGTACACTGAGAACAACACTTAGGGATATTACTCACATGTACAATAGGGTAGTCAGATAGTACAGCTAAGGGAATGGTTTTTCCTCCTTAGTTAGCGCCTTGAAAGATTGGGCCGAGTACTATTGTTGGACCCCTACGTATATAGCGATTTGTAGCACTTAACACTACTTGTGACCATAGTTTCCTCTACTATCTAAAGATCTCCCTCTACCCTATCTTCCAAATCATATCCAACAGTTGGGGTTTTGCCACCATCGTACACTCAGATTCAATACTTGGGGTTTTCATAATGCAGATCAGATTGTTTGTTTTATGAGGGTTTTGGCTGCCATAGTCTAGATCAGATTGTTGCAGCACACTCATAGGACCAATAACTTCGGTTTTTTGTTAGCACAGTCGAGGATTGATTTTCACAGGACATTGGGCAGTATCGAGCTTTCTAGATTTCAGCCACTGCAATATTGATTAGCAGGGAGTAAAACTCCTTTTGGAGTAAAAAAAGAAAAAAAGAGTTAGAGACCATCCCAAGAAACTTGCAAGAGACTTAGCCCATAAGATTTAGGACAACGAACTGTTTGCAGTGGTACCATTCACTTGTAAGACCCCAATTTTTCGATGGTCCCAAATTGTTTTCCCACGCGGCTTCAAGTGACCCACATCATTAGACTCACGAGCTTGCCCTCTTTCCAAGTAGACTACTCTGAAGTAATTAAAAAAAATTGACCAGGATCAGTGCATGTTAGGTACCATATCTCAAGTTATGGCTGAGGAAAAGGTAGTCAAGAGGGTCAACAACCTTGAAGACAAAATCGAGACATTCAAGACCAAGATTACCCAATATCTCTTAGCAATAGAAACCCTTATAAGACTACCACATGCATAGCCTAGTGTTGATGCACACATAGAAGGAGAATCCATCCATCACATTCACTTCCAAGGAAATTACCACTCTTCCAACCACTAGACACCCAAGCTGGACATGTACAAATTTGATGGCTCTAACCCTACAGTATTGGTAGCACAAATGGAATAGTATTTCTCCCATAATGACATTCATGAATATGAAACTAAAATACATGTGGGAGCCCTTTACTTGGACCAAGAGAAATGGCAGCGATGGAAGTGGCATAAAAAATGTTATCTAGGGAGAGAAACTTGGAACATGTTCTCAAAAGCCATATGTGATCACTATGACTGGGAATCTAATTTTTTGGGTTGTTTGACAAAGCTCCAACAAATAGTTATTGTAAAGGACTACACTACATCCCTTGAGCAATTGACCATCAGAAATAACAGCCTAGAAGATGACTTCTACTTGGAATGTTTCATCAGTGGCCTAAAAGAAACCATCAAAGCCCATGTTAGGATGCAACACCCAGTTACTTGGTTGGATGCATGTTACAAGGCCGTAGATGTCAAAATCAAATTAAATTCCTAGTCCAATCATCCGAATTTCTTCACCAAGGCGCATCCCACCCAAGCTAATGGTCCCACCCAAACACTTAAGGTTTAAAAGGTGTCACCGACATAAATGGTCGAAAGATGAAAACAAGGATTGTGCTACTACTGTGATCACAAGTACTCCCCTGGACATAAATGCAAGGAACCAAAATTCTTTCAAATTGATGCTACTGATAACAACTCATCAGATGAATCTCCATCCCGTGAGGTGCATGAGGAAGAAGAAGGGGAAACCCAAATAGAAAATGATCTCACAGCTCTGCCAGATGAACCGGTTATATCACTACATACCTTGGTTGGCATTTCTTTGCCTCAAAATCTCAAAATATGAGGCTTTATTAAACATCAACCAGTAGTAGTATTGATTGATAGTGGAAATACTCATAACTTTATCCGTAAGAGAGTCGCATAAGTTGTTCATTTCTTTGTGTGGGTGGTATCTAATTTCCAAGTCCTTATCGTTGATGGGGGACCATGAAATGTGAATGTTGTTGTGAAAATATTAAGCTTCAAATGGGAGACTACCACCTAAAAACACACATGTTTTCTATTGAAATGGATGTTTGCGACATTGTCCTAGGTGTTGAATGGATTCACACACTGGGCCCTATCACAATGGATTTCCAGGAGTTATATATGAGCTTTAATTAGAATTACCACATTCATACATTAAGGGGACTCTAGGCAGGTGCTCCTACTATCATTAGCTCACATTGAATGGAGAAGCTTTTAAAAAAAGAGTCATCATGGAGTAGTCGCCCATTTAATTCCATTCAAGGAATTGAATCCACCACTCCTCATATTCATCTTGAGATGCAATAGGTATTAGATCACTACCAGTGGGACTTTGACAAACCTAAAGAGTTTCCACCCTCTAGGGGTGAACATGATCATAGCATCCCTTTCGTTCCTGGTGCTCAACCGCCTAATGTCCACCCATATCGTTATCCTTTTTCCAAAAGAATGAAATTGAAAAAATCATCAAGGAACTCCTCGAAGCTGTTGTTATCCATCCCAGCATCAACACTTATTCATCTCTAGTGGTCATGATTCTAAATAACGATGGAGAATGGTGCATGTTTCTAGACTTTCAGGCCCTCAACAAGCTCACTATCAAGGACACATTTCCTATTTCGATTGTTGATGATTTTCTAAATGAACTTCATGGTTCTCAATTATTTACCAAGCTAGACCTTTGCTCCGGATATCACCAAATATGCATGAAGGAAGTAGATATTCCTAAGACTTCCTTATGAACTCATGAAGGTCATTATGAATTCCTGGTCATGTCATTTGGTCTATGTAATGCTCCATCTACTTTTCAAAGCTTCATTAACCACCTGCTGAAACCACATCTCTGAAAATTTGTCCTAGTCTTCTATGACATTCTCATCTATAACATCACCAGGGACAAACATCTTCAGAATGTAGACTAGATATTGCCACTACTCCGAGATCACAAATAATTTGTCAAATTATCCAAGTTCTCTTTTGGCATGGAAGAAGTCAAGTATTTGGGACACTTTATGGTTCATGAAGGAGTGAGGGTTGATCCGAAAAAGATTCATGCAATGCAGGATTGGCCTCAACCATAAACTTTGAAGAGTTTCAGGGGATTATTGGGCCTCACTAGCTATTATTAGAAATTTGTTTGCAATTATAGTCGCATTGCTAGACCCCTCACTAATCTTCTCAAGAAAAATTCATTTCTCTGGACTGATGTAGCTTGGCAAGACTTCTTGGCTCTCAAACAAGCCATGCGATCCACTCCCGTATTGGCCCTACCAGACTTCACCGAATATTTTTTGAATGAATGTGATGCTTCCGGTACTGGTAATGGCATTGTATTGATGCATGAAGGTAGACCATTTGCTTTCACCAGACAACAACTTAGTGGAAAACATCTCAGTCAATCTACTTATGAGAAAGAAATGATGTCCATATTACATGCAGTAGACACCTAGTGGCCATACTTATTGGGACAACATTTCCAAATCCACACAGACCACCAAAGCCTAAAATATTTTCTGGAGCAATGTTTATCGTCACCACAGCAAAATAAATGCCTTGTGAAAATGCTAGGATATGATTATGAGATAATTTACAAGAAAGGGCATGACAATGTAGAGGTTGATGCTTTATTGCACCAATTTGAGGACGAGAGCACCCTACTATCAATCTCTCTACCCATACTAGATTAGATTCAAGAGGCCCATAAGGAATGGTTCTCCCACCCCTCTTTCCCAATTCATTAATAACTTAAGATAAGATCATAATTCCTCAATAGAGTACACTTGGAAGAATGATATTCTTCGCTACAAGGATCTAGTTATATCACCATCCTCCACCATCAAAACCCGCATCTTGGATGAGATACACTCATCTCTAATTTCAGGACATTCAAGCTTTCATAAGACTTATGCTCATGCATGTCATTCTTTCTTTTGGACTGGCATGAAAAATGACATTCTTACTTTTGTAGCTGAATGTGATGTGTTCCAACACAACAAAGGGGAAATTGTCAAGTTACTAGGAACCTTATAACCATTGCCACTCCCTGCCTCTGTCTGAATGGATGTTTCCACGGATTTCATCACGGGTCTCCCAAAGTCAAGCAACAAATTAGTCATCATGGTGGTTGTGGACAGAATTTGTAACTATGCTCATTTTTGCACTGTACCACACCCATTTACACCCACCTTGGTGGCTCAATTTTTCTTGGACCAAATCTTCAAATTGCATGGCATGTTGACTTCCATTGTGTCTGATCGCAACCCCACTTTCACTTGCAAATTTTGGTAGGAACTTTTCAAGCTACAAGGCTCGCAACTCCAACTAAGTACCACCTATCATCCCCAAATCGACAGGAAAACATAAGCAGTCAACAAATGTTTGGAGACATATCTAAGGTGCTTCACTTCATAAAACGGGCATCAATGGGTATAGTGGCTACCTTTAGTTGAATGTTGGTATAATACTAACTATCATGAAGCCACCAAGATGACTCCATATGAGTCAGTGTATGGGCAACTCCCACCTTCACCTATTTCTTATATCCCTAGATGTTCTAAATTATAGGAATTTGATCAACTCCTATAGAACCATGTTGCCATGGTAGCTCATCTCAAAGATAATCTACAACAAGCTCAGAACTGAAAGAAGCAATAGGCAGACCAAAATCATTCTGGGCACACATTTCAAGAAGGGGATCAGGTATTTTTGCGACTCCAACCATATAAGAAAACATCTCTCAAAGAAAAGAGCTGCCAGAAACTAATGTCGAAATTATATGGGCCTTATCAGATCCTTCAGCACATAGGAGCAGTTGCCTACAAACTGGCCTTGCCACCTACTTCAAAAATTCCTCTGGTCTTCCATGTATCATGCCTCAAGAAATTGGTGGGGAGCAATTGCAGGTTCAAAGAATTCTACCTAAATTAGATGAGGAAGGCTCACTTTGATTCCAACCAAAACAGACCCTTGATACTCATGAAATATGTCTCCACGGTCGCACGATCAAGAAAGTCCTCATAAAGTGGAAAGACACCTCTCGAAAAGATGTGACTTGGGAACCATCCACTATTCTTCAACAATATCCGCATCTTTAGCCTTGAGGACAAGGTTTCGTTTGATGGGGGGGACATGCTAGGGTCCAACCGTAACCCCTTTATTTATGTAATAATCCCAATGGGCCGAGTCATAGTCATAGTTAGTTAGAGATTTAATAAATCACACATTAATGATTTTAAGTGGTTGACCTACATTAAAGAAAAGGGACCATAGTTAGTTTCAAATGGGCCATAGTTAATAAATAAAGTGGTTAACCCATGTTATGCAAGGGACCACTAGTAGTTAGGGTTTTGAATGTCATTTAACTATAAATAGTCTTAGTTATTAAGGGAATATCATCGAGTCCTATTGTAATTGAGCTCTTCTCTATTGGAGGTTGCCCCCTCGAAGAGGAAAGTGAACATTGAATATGTTTATGAATAATAAAATATTTTGCAGTTTTTTGCATTTCATGTGATAATTATGTGTTCTGGCCTATATTTCTTCATTTTTATGGTATTTTGGTTTTCTCGCAGGTCAAGAGCATAATAGCCACCAAGTCCTCTATAGCTAAATAATGGATTTTTTTTATGTAAAGCGATGTTAATGGCATTGGATGCCCCCAACATACGGGGGATATCCCTGATATGAGGTCCCAATAAGACCTCACATCATTTGGTGTAGGAGCCCCATATCGTTATAGGGTCCGGCCACCACTGCGAATGGTTTAGAGGTGTGCCTTTGTTACAACACATACACAAGATATCATAACAACTTTTTGGGCCAACAAGTATGTAATATTTGTGTGGCACTGAATGTTGAATGCATAGGAAACCTCCACGGTTGTAAAGGGAGATGAACCTTTGATTAGGGAAGTAATAGTAGTATCATAAGAGAGCCCTACGAGCGAAAGAGGAAGACTTGTTGATTAACCTACAAATTATTTCATAAGATAAACAACAATTGTAAAATAATAACGAAACTCATTCAACAATATCCATATATAAGCAATGAAATAGTTCATTAATATTAGTATGTATACGCCATCATATACTGCAAAAATATCAATAATAGTATTACTAAATTCACGATACATGCACAAAGAAGTGTTGGCTTGAGGAGCTTCTGATTATTAATGAAAGGTTCCAAGTACATTGTTACATAGGTGAAACACTAGATCCAATAGTGTAACATGAAGCCACAACTTTCTTCTCCAAAGGATGATTTTCATCCTATGCAATACAAGAGAAGCCAAGGTAAAACTCTAAGAATCCAAACCCTTTACTTGAGCTATGAGGAGCTATTTATAAAAAATGGCAATGACTTTTGAGTTTCCTCATGACTTTTCAACTTCTATGACCTATGGGCTTCCATACAACCTTTCACATCCTATATATGACCTTTTACATTCCACATGTGTCTTTTCACATTCCACGTGTGTCTCTTAGACTCCATTACATTAAACTTATTACAAAAGACAAAATACATATAGGACATTGGCTCTATAAGAAAAAAATTCTAATAGGACAAAAATGATTTCAAATAGATAAGCTATTTTCTTCTTCATGGAGCTCACTGGTGATGTATGAATGGCATGCTCTAAATTTTGTAGCAATGACTTTGATTCAAACCGACAAATTTGTTGCAAAATGCATTTTTACCTCTAATGCTTCTGTCAATATGGATTTGGAGCTAGATTGTACATTATTCCACAACCATGATAGTTTCATGTGAGATTTAGTTGGTGCAATGGCATATTGTAGAATAATGTTCTTAGTAATATCCAAGCCTTCCTCTTATGATGCTTGTTTTATTTTCTCAGTTTACTGTTTCACTTCTTGTAAGATGATATATATGCCTCTTGTCTCTCCAAGTGATCCTAGCGAAGGCAACCTGTGTTTCTATGCTAAGGACTCCAAACCATTGTGTATTTGACTATAAGAAGCCATAATGTTAGTCAACTATTCTCTAGATGTAATTCTTACTGTGGAGTCTCAACTATACTTTTTCCACTTCAACAGCAATCCTATCCTTTTTTACCAATTGTTGCGGAACGTCTGGATAATCACTGATAGTCGCTAATTTTTTTTAGTGATATTCTCCACTTGTTTCTTTACTATAGTTAATTATTTCCTTAACCATACATTCTCATTAATAAGATACTTTGAGTTATCCTAGGCTCTTATGAAAAAAGAAACATTAGTTTCCATAAGTGCCTATGGATTCCTCCTATTGTTTGGAATTATGACCTTCTATGTGGATACAAAGACTAGATTCTATGGATCATTGGAGAAGAATATTCATCTTTTGTGCATGATCCTTTTCTTTAGCTTATCAAATGTAACATTACATATGTCCATGACCCTATCTTCTAGTGGAGGTGTGATTCCCATCTTGTCAAATGGGAGATAGAAACTTGTAAGAGGAGTTTTTGCTAGAGAACCTGGTTCATCATCCATGGGTTTGATGGCATCATCTTCCTCAAATTTTTCTTCTATTTCCTGAGTCATTTGTTCTTCTTCCAACCTTTGTGCTACTTCCTCCTCCTATGAGTGCCTTTGTTGTTCTTCATCTATTCTCCTTCTTTCTTCTTTCTTCTTCTTGTTTTTTTCTAAGAAGTTTATGTTGAGAATAGCAACAAGAAATGCTAAAAATAGCATTCAGAATATTCCAATTTTGATTTGTCCTTGAATTAAAATTGAGAATTAAAATTCGAATTTAGTCTCACTAGTTGCTTGAAAAATAATTAATTAATTCATATTGAGTTAATTAAGTGGAGAAATTCAAGCTAGAAGTCTTTGTGAAGTCATGCAATAGTTATCCCTTAAATTAAGGAAGTTATCCCTTAATTAAGGAGATAAGGATTGACTTGTATTTGAGTTGTAATTAGTTAGCTCAGTTTACTGAGTTAAGTCCAGTTAAATTAGTTCCAAAGAGTTTGAGGAACTAATTGTGAGTTCAGTCAGTTAATGCATGCATGCAACTAGTGTACTCCAGATAACAGATTCTCTCATAAATAACTCATGCATGTTAGTTTAGAAAAAGAACCAGTTGAGATTAAAGACAAGGACATTGTACTATCAGTTGCAAGAATTTTCCTATAAGAAAATCTCTTGCATGCAGAAGGAACAAGGTTCGTTGAGGATTGCGCAGTTTTACAAGGTGTGAGATCAGTGTGAGTGATCAGTGTTACACTTGGTAATAGTAGGATCACCCAGGAGAAACAGTGCAAGGAAATAGGAGGCTTGGAGGGCAGAGCAGAAGGTTTGTGAGAAGCCTTATTTTCCTGTGAGCATCTAGGAAGATTGTACTGAGAGCTAGCTAGCTGTGAGCTAAAGCTTTGTGTAATATTGATGTATTTCCACCTTGTATGATCATACAGATAGTGGGGTTTTTAGCTGAGGCTTTCCCCTGAGTATTTTCTGTGTTTCATGTGTATTGATCCTTCTGCTTCTGGTTATCTGTGTTCTGCTTGATATTTCTCAAATCGATTAAGCTTCTGCAAGTTTGATTGTAGAAGTATATTAAGTATTTTGCTTTTGATATATTGCATAATCAGGTTAATCTACAGTCATAATTTCTACATGGTATCAGATCCAAGTTTATCAAAGCAGCGAGCAGTATACGAAGAAGAGAATTCGAAGTAAAAAATAAAAATTGGGCTGCGAGTTTGTAGAGCATATCTGAAAATTTTTTTGCAAAATTTTCAAAAACAAATAGCATATCTGGATTCATTATGAAAAAATACCCAAATTCAAAAAAAAAAATCGGCTGAATTGGAGTTCGGATGAGGGAGATATCACTAATTTAAAATTAGCTCTTTTTCCAGAAAATTTTGTGACAGCGGGAAAGATGAAACAGATTGGTGTGCTATTCAAGAACGTGTATGTTCTTTAGGTTCAAGACGCATGCAAAGCCTTGAGGAGCAAGGAAAATGTTAGAGACTTGGTGGTTGAGAGGGAGAGTAAATTACCTCTCAACATGCAGCCCCAAAAGAAGTCTCAGACAATTGTGGAGGAGCCACAATTGGAGATGTTGAGAGGAGACCAAGTGGAGATATCCACTCATGCCGAGACCTCCAATAGGGGAAATTTCGAGCCAAGTGGGCAAAGGGATCACATGCAGCGATACCTCTAGGTGTAAGGTGGGGCGATGTGAAGTGATAGTCCCAAGAAGGTTGAAATTGGGTAGGGTCCATTAAGAGGTTTTATCTCATGGATCATACCTTGCTACAAGAGCCCAAAGCACATAGTAGCAGCAGGAATCAGTGGGATTGATGCAGTCAGAGATCATAGTGACAAAGGCTAGATTAGTCAGATATTGAAGAGCACAGAGAAGGATTAACAACAATGCAGAAAGGTTGAGTCAACAGAAGCGCAAAGTTTTCAGTCGACAAAGGCAATAACAGTCAGAGACTTTGATGACAAATGTATCATATTGATTCAGGTTGGATGCTTTTTTTGTTTCTGGAGTTCTTGGAGCTACAACACTAGAGAGAAGTGTTGCATGTAGAACATTCCAAAGGTTCAAGATCAGGATTGATTTGAATTCCTTTCTGTTGAGAGGGAGTGTTGAGAATAACAACAAGAAATGCTAAAAATAGAATTCAGAATATTCCAATTTTGATTTGTCCTTGAATTAAAATTGAGAACTAAAATTCGAATTTAGTCTCACCAGCTACTTGAAAAATAATTAATTAATTCATCTTGAGTTAATTAAGTGGAGAAATTCAAGCTAGAAGTCTTTGTGAAGTCATGCAACAGTTATCCCTTAAATTAAGGAAGTTATCCCTTAATTAAGGAGATAAGGATTGAATTGTATTTGTGTTGTAATTAGTTAGCTCAGTTTACTGAGTTAAGTCCAGTTAAATTAGTTCCAAACAGTTTAAGGAACTAATTTTGAGTTCATTCAGTTAATGCATGCATGCATGCAACTAGTGTACTCCAGATAACTGAGGATTCTCTCATAAATATTTCATGCATGTTAGTTCAGAAAAAGAACCAGTTGAGATTAAAGACAGGGACATTGTACTATTAGTTGGAAGAATTTTCCTATAAAGGAAACTTATGCATGCAGAAGGAACAAAGTTCCTTGAGGATTGTGCAGTTTTACAAGGTGCGAGATCAGTGTGAGTGATCAATGTTACACCTAGTAACAACAGGATCACCTAGGAGAAACAGTGCAAGGAAATAGGAGGCTTGGAGGGCAAAGGATAAGATTTGTGAGAAGTCTTCTTTGCTTGTGAGCATCCAGGAGGATTGTACTGAGAGCTAGCTAGCTGTGAGAGCTAAATCTTTGTGTAAGCTTGATGTATTTCCACCTTGTATGATAATACAGATAGTGGGGTTTTTAGCTAAGGCTTTCCCCTAAGTATTTTCTGTGTTTCATGTGTATTGATCCTTCTGCTTCTGGTTATCTGTGTTCTTCTTTATCTTGCTCAAATCGATTAAGCTTCCGCAAGTTTGATTGTAGAAGTAGATTAAGTATTTTTCTTTAGTTATATTGCATAATCAAGTTAATCTACAGTCAGAATTTCTACAGTTTATCTTGTTTCGTCTTCTCCTCTTCCTCTTGCTGCATATTTTCTTGTTCAACTTCAATAAAACCTTTTCTTAAGTGATCAACTTTCCATTTTCTACTACTCTCTACTGCTATATCATGCTTTATCTTTTTCCTAGGAGTTGTTGTGCTAGCTTGTGCAGTTGTCACTTGTGGTTCTTTCTGGTACATCTGGAATTTGTGGAACTGTAAGTTTTCCTGCCTCATCTCTGAGGTGAGTCTTCCTTAATGAATTGTACCAATTCTTCACCTTTTCATCTTCTATAGTAGTCATTTGTACATAGCCCCAGGTGCATCATATCCTGTCACAATATGCCATGCACACTTTCCTAGGATTAGACCTATGAAAACTATTGGTTCCAAAGTGCAGGTTGTCTAGCTTTTGTATTTCAGCATCTACCACCTTGAGGCTCTTTAGCTCATACATTCCAATTCTCAAAGGGAGAGTGGGCCAAGGGGGATTCTTCCTTCTATGAAGAACTCCTAACAATCCATTATTTAATTGATAAGAAACCTCTTACATGACTACCTTGTTAATCACATATCCTAGGGAGAAATTTGGCATCCAAAGCATCTAATATATGTACCATCTAGTGCAACAAACATTTGCGATAGCATGCAATGCCTCTTTTTCCTGGTTGGTAATGCAAGGAGGATCAATCTCTTATATCATCTTAAATATGATTGCAAATAAATGCTCTTCCAATCTATCATATGCCCCTCTAAAACTTAACTCTGACAACACCTTGCAATGGAAGTAGACCGGAAAATTGTCTCATGGGGTCCAATTCCAATACATCCCTAACAATTAATACTAGGCACATATCCCATCTAATAGATATGCTAACATATAAAAAACTATTGTTTGATTTATGTTAGATCTGCTTTGGCCTGCTCAACATGTCGTTGCAATACAAAAGAAAGGATATCCTTCCAATTGAAGATTTTTCCTCTAGTAACAAACAAGTTGAGGATAAATACCCAATTCTCTTCAAATACTTTTGCATTATTTTTCCCATACATTCTACAACAAATAGAAATAAGGTACTGGTACACCTCTCACAAATCCTAGTCGGTAAACTGCACTCGAGCGGTGTCAAAATTTGGTAGGCTCTTGACACCAGGACTTGATGATATCACTTGTATTTAGATTGGCCCATCTAGTATAGAATTAGTTGTTGGCATATTTTGTGGGTTTCATCATTTTGTAATTAGTGTGCATGTCCTCTCCATAGTAGGTGGAAAGTTGACCACCACTTTCAATGTGAAGCACCAGGTCTGAATCATCCATATGAGATAGAACCCATTAAATTACCTCTAGAAAAGGCATCACTAGGAACTTGCATGCAATCATGTGTATCTTGGACCACTTTATGTTGATGTAAACTTCCTTGTATTCCAAATCCTCAAGGAACTACGTTTGCATGAATTTCTTTTAATATCCTTCCATGTAACCTAGGAATATTTGTCTATACAACATTTTGTTTCTATAAGGATAGGAATGGAAGGATTTGTAATTTCCACTAGTTCTTCGATGCTTTCTTCTGACAATTATTTTGAGGCCACTCAATGGGTAGTGGGAGACATCGTTCCATTAGATGATGATGAGAGTAATGAGACTAGTATTTGGAACACCTACATGTGGAAACACACTCATAGAGACAAAGATTAGCTTTAAGAAATCCTCTATCTATTATAAGAAATAACTCAACAAATTCATGTTCAAAGAGCCATAAAGTGTAGCTAAGAGTGTAAGCCCATCAAAGATAGGATAAGGTCACTATTTAGGAATGAAAAATTCATCAAGACAAAGGAGGGCATATGTCGGAGAAATAGTGAAAGGTCAAGGCTCACATGAGGTCTTCAAGGTGCACTATGAACTCAAGAAAATGGAGAGAGAGAGCCCAAGGGTGTAGGGAATAGGTCTAAAGCTCGAAGGGCAATCACTATTAGTTCAGGGTGCACTTGTGCACTGAAGGGAAGCCAAGGAGGGCACAGGTTGCATAATCTAAGCACTAAGGGATCATGCTTAAGCGTTCCTTTTGCACTATGCACTCAAGTAGACTAAGGAGGGTGTAGGGCATAGGTCCGAACGACAAATCTTACATGATGTCAAATAATAATGCGACATGCACTCAAGGAGGGTGTATTTTCTAAGAGCAAGGGTGGCTTGATGTTTTGGAGTGTTCTCAAGAGGAAGACTTGGTTTTTGGGGGCATGAATTTCCAAGCCAGTGAGGCATTCATTTCCAGAGTACGCTCTTACTCAAGATCATATTTAAAAAGTCTAGACTGGAATTCTAAGAGGAAGGATCTACAAATACTTATAGATTTTGTTGCAATCATGATAATAATGTGAATAGTTACAAAATTTGAAGAATCACAACCTACAACAACATATTGACACTTGTACTAGGAGGAATGGACAAAAATGCTAGAAAAGAAACTGAAAAGAGTTGAAATGCCAACAAAGGAAGCAAGATCGACAAAAAAACATCAAAGGAAAGAAAAATAATTGACATGCAAAAATTACTTGGAAGAGATATCGATGAAGAGCTCCTTGATTTAAAGAGGTACGCTAAACCTAGATGAGAATGACCATGTGAAAAAATGATTAACTAAGTTGATTATAAATAGTTTACATGCAAAACAATTCCATGTATGTTGGCCACTTGTCAACGGATGAGTGAGTTAGTTAAATTAAGTGAAGTGGGCTCCTATTTTCTAGGAGTGTGCTCACATGCAACAAGTAAAGTGCATGCATGAGGATAAAGAGGGCATAGTTTCTTAGCTCAAAGGAGTGTGCTGAACTAGGCCACAGTGCATGTCATCTTGCAGTGCACTCCGTCTCATGGAGGGTATAGTTTCATCTACCAATGCCTCTTATCACTATTATGTGAAAAGAGTGTTTTTCTTAGAAAAGTTATGCTTTACCAACTTTTGTGTGTGTGATGCATGTCAAACAAAGATAGTTACTAAGTAAAGAAAAGTTATTCCTCCTCCTATCCTTGGATAAGATAACAAAAGTTCTCCTAAAAATAAGGTGACGAAACTTAGAAAAATTGATTTAGGAGGAGGCGACACTTAGGAATAACACAAGGATAGTCAAGAAAAAATCATGACTATACTAGGTAGCTTGGAATGATAGTTCACATAGACTCCAAAATTAGACTAGGTTTAAATTTTGGAGGGTCATTATCACAGCGACAATACTTGGTGACACACTGGGAGAACCGCAACTTCTTTGTTTTGGTTTCATTTTATGCATGAAGTCTCATTTTTTTAAGAAGTATTGATTCAATCAGTGATCACCTTAGCTCTCCATTCTACATGGTTAAAGATATAGTCTTTTATGTTCCATTACTTGGAATAACGCAACATAAAGCTAGTAATATCATAATTATTTCGATGAGAATAAGGGTAATATAGAATCACAAGTTAAAAAACTAATCATAGAATGATTTTTCATCTCTAGCATTGCTCTTCTGCTAGCAGACCTAGATAATACCCCTACAGAGTCACTTCAGGAACACAAGTGTTGCTTTGCTACCAGTAAGCCAAGATATTACCCCGGCGAAGTCACTTGCTTCACCTCTCTATGTAGCAATTCTTTCTCTTCTTTCACCCTTTATTTTTTTTATTAATAGAACTACGCTTGGGCACATATTATTATTTATTTAAATGGGGCGAAAGAGGTATGCCGACTTATTGAGATCAGAAGAGGTTGTTCCTTCATAGACAAGTTTATAAACCCCTGATAGTTAGCCTACTAAACATTTTCCCCTTATCTTTCTCTGCTCAAATAGATAGGTAAGAAGAACACCATAATAAACCAAACGAGTGTACGAATGATAAACCTAAATAGATACAAGCATCATGGTTTTGTTTGTGGCTTCTCAGTTGAAAAGAACATATTTTCCATATAAAAATCATTGAATTTAAAGACATATAAACCAAATCAAGAAGAGGGTAACGTATTAGACAAGGATTGCATGTTACCACATCTTGCCTTTCGTAAAATATTAGCCACACCATCTTGAAGCTCAAACTAGCTCTCATACAATGTTTATTAGAACCGAAAAGAAAAAAAATGGAAAATTGGAAAATGCAAAGGAAATAATGCAGAGAATCTAACTAAATGCAACCTATCCTAACCTATACTAACAATTACAGGGTCAGGTTAAGTGAAATGAAACTTCCAATGCAGCCATAGCATTTTCTCCCAACTTTTGAGTCGAAATATGTGCTCGTGCAAAATCAATGTGAGATATAGCGTAGCGAAAAGGATAAACAACCAAAAAAATTGCACTGACACATAGAAGCATAAGGTGCAAGCACAACGGTGTGGCACACGATTGCTCTATCAAACGAGTAACTCCAAAACAACAAATTTTCTCAGGTTCAAAACCATACAAGGCTCAATTGAATACATGAAGAAACAAGTTGTGGGACATGGGTCCTGATCAATAGGATACTTTGAGCCAATTAGCAATGGGATCGTGGAAACAACCTTTTGGAACACTTTGACAAGAAATATTAACTAGAGACATATTCATATTATAAGAAAAATCAGTATCTGACACAGATTGACCACTATCCATGTTGGTGTGTGGGATAAAATTTTCAATGGATGATGAATAAGAGATGTCAAATTGGAGGATTTGACAATCATAAAGATTGCTCTTTGTTTTTACATCACAGATCAAAGGTTTACATGAAGAGGGATGACAAATTGAGAACTAAAAGTCTGATTAATATTTCTATATTAAGGGTTTAACAATTGAATATGCTAAGAAAATGAGAATTCCTCAAGAAAGAACAAACATCCCATGAGATGATGTTAATGATAAAACTTTGTGAGAGAATTTTAAATTGACCAAATTCATAAGTATCATTGGGGTAGTATAAACTTGACATAGCATCAGTGTGCTCTGAAGTGTCTTTTCCGCCTAAATCAACCTCGAATTCTTAAAATATTGAGAATTAAATTGAGAAAGCATGGTCACCTACTTGTCCAAACAACATTCATTATTCAAATCATAAGATTTATAGAGAAAACAATGTCTATTACATAGATTTTCAAGATTATAACAAAAATTCTCAATAAAAAGCATGTCATGCTCTTGAACAAAAGAAGGTATACCTTAAAGGAAATCTTCAATGATTGTGTGAAAGTCCATTTGAAAATTCTGCAAATTGAAATCTTCTTCTGAGAACAAATATTCATCCATAAGGCTTGAAAAATCACCATCATTCAATTTGGAAGAACGAGATTATCGAGATAATGATTGTCCAAGGATTTAGCTTCATTAACAGGTTCAAGATCGAAAAGGGGATTATCAAGATTAAAATATGGTTGATTAATAGGATCAAGATGATCATCATCTTGGTAAATATGTGAAAGAAAAGTTTATTCTTCATCAACAAATTGATCTTTTAGCCTACTGATCAGAATAGCTTGAACACAAGGAACATCAGAAGGAGGGGGACAAGAAATAAAAGGAATATCAAATTCTTTTTGGGGATATTGAAATTCCTTCTGAATGGGAGTGCATGATGAATCTGATTCAAAATACTTTCTTGAAATATTGACTAGGAAATAAAAGTTTTCATTGAGAAATTTCCAATCCACATCTTCGTCCATAAATTCACAACAAAGACGAAGAAACCTGTCAGCAAACTGCTCAAGAGATTCATTTGATTCCATTATAAGCTAATTGATTTCATTAAGAACATCTTCGTATTCATAATCTTCAAAGACATTATGAAGTTCATTAACCAATTGCTTAAAACAGAAGATAGAAGAAATGGGTAAAGAATAGCAGCATTTCTTAACACGACCATCCAATGTAAGGGTGAACAACCTCACGAGAATATATATAGAATAAACACCACTTAAAAAAAAATTGAACAAACTCAATCATGTAATCAAGTATGGTTGTTGTGCCCTTGCCATCGAATTTTAGATGTGACAAGTTACGTAAAAAATTCCATAGGGATTAAAATATCTAAGGCTTCAGAAAAAAACCTTGGGATAATGGTCTGAGAAGAAGTCATTTAAGGTAGGAGATTGAAACAGACTTGAAGGGTTCAACCTATCATCTAGCCCTCCTTCTAGTGCCATAATGTTGATGATGTTGGATGTCGCCAACATACAAGGGATCTCCTCGAAATGAGGTCCCAATTAGACCTTACACTGTTTGGTGTAGCATTCTATTGTCGCTACAACAACGACCCTCCAAAAAATTTTATGGTGTCAATTTTGGAGCCTACAATAACTGTCATTTCAAGCCCCCTTGAGTCATCATGTTGGTTTTTTTAATGTGTTTTCACCTAGTGTCGTATCCTCCCAAATCAATGTTTCTTAAGCATCATCACTTAACCATTAAAAGTGCTTGAGATAATTAGTCCATGGTTAGATGATCTCATGACCTTTCTAGACTTGGAAACTTGTCTTATCGCCATGCTCGCAAAACACTCAAAAGCACAAAAAAGAAAACAAAAGCAAAAAAATCACTCAAAAAATAAAAAGTGCACTTTAAGTTGACGAAGACATGCACTTGATTTGAGCACACTCCTTTGGGCTTGAACTCAACACCCCCATTTGTTACTTATTTATTTCAAATAATGGGGACTTTTTCCATTAAATTTTTTTTGGCTAAATCACCTTTTTAATATTTTGTTTTAGTTAAGTGTCCTACAATTTTGCCAAATTTTCATTTTCGTCAAATTCCTATTTCGATTGCTTCATTGAGTTTGAATTTTCTCTAGCTTTCCGTCCGTACTTGTTTCATCTCATTTGGTTACACGGTTTGCAAATGGTGCTTATCTAAAGTTCGATAATTTTTACCGCTTGGGTTAAAAAATGTTCAATTTTTATAAATAAATTAGTCAGGGATTGTAACTATTAATTTCTAGTTAATTTTTACAAATTATTTATTTTTTCACTAATGGTCCTACAAAATCGTCATAGCTAAATTGTAGAACAATTAAAATTATGTGTTTTCATGATCTCGGTAATTTATTCCAATTCCCAATTTTAAAAGAAATTACGAAGTCTGAAATCTCAAAATCGCAAAGTGGTTGTACTTCATTTTTTCATACTTTTAATTACCAAATGGCTGGAGTTTATAATGGATAAATCTCACTCAACTGGGCACACTTCACCTCACCTCCTCTCTTCAATAAAAAAACCGATATAAAAAGTCCTAATATAAAAAATCTTAATATTTCAAATCCTGGTATTTTAAAAATCTCGATATTTTGAAAATTTTAATATTAAAAAAAAAAACTGATATTAAAAGTTCTATATAAATATCAGACATCAGCATATTTTTATGTGGTTTCAAAACAACCGTTTTAAAAACTTACGATAATCCAATATCCGATATCCTCTGCACATTTGGTTTGTCCCATGCCTATGTCACTCCTCCATTTTTAAATGCAGTAGTCTATAACGCGACTTTTTGAAAGCCTTTCCGGCGGTTTTTCCCGGTCAAAATCTGGCAGGAATTCATTGCAATCCCAAGTTTGATAGCTAGTTTCTGCACAATCAATGGCTCCCAGGGGTTTCTCAGGGCGCTGAATCCAAATATGCAGTGAAAAAACCATTTTAACTGCTAAAAATCAAGATTTAACCTCATTTCTTCTACCGGATTCCGTCACCGGAATCTCCAAAAAGTCGCATTATAGACAACTCCTTTTTAAACGATTCATGGAACTTTAACACATTTGTTTGCAAATTATTAAAACGAATAGTGAGAATGGTAAGGTAAGTAGTGTAGTAGTATAATAATAATATAGTATAATTA
>APFE030284112.1:7060-87761 GCA_000404065.3 Pinus taeda
TTCTGCAGGTAGAAGCCTGCGTACTGGTATAAGACTGCACTAGTACAAAAATTGTAAAAAGAAGTTTCTTATTAAAAGAAGATAGAGACGATTTAAGCAGGTGGTTTTCACCAACATTGGGTTTCCACCTTATATCTTGTGTTCATGTGTGTGATTGTCTGTTATGTTTTTACTGCACCTGGTTACTTTTTATATGGTTTTGATGCAGAGATTAAAGATCAACATATGATGAATTAACTAAGTTATAAGTTTGAAGGGTATATGCTAGTTGCTTTAAATACAGTTGCATATACACGCAAGTTTGATTAACTGAAGTAGCGTATATAAATATGAAATGAAATATTATTGACTTGCTAATATTGATTCACCCCACCCTCTCAGTATTATTTCCAATAAGGGGGATCCTGAGCGATAGATGGGGGATCTCCAAGGGAGGAGGATGACAAGAAGTGAGATCCGACAGATGGAGCAATGGGAGGATAGCCCAAGGAATAGGCAGCGAGATCTAGACCAATATAGCAAGCCACAAATTGTAGGGAGGATGGTGACGGTGGAGGGGTAGTGGCAACTTTCCAAGAGGGAGGGTCTGTAGGTTGGGTTACTACCAACAGGAGGGTCTCGAAATCGAGGGTAAGGGGGTAATGACCTCCGATAGTTCATAGCTAAAGGATAGTAACCCTTCCGTGCTCAGGTGAGGAGTAGTCCAAATGGAGAAATATTCTATCGGGTCTTCAAAGTAATAAAAAAGATCCAATTCCATAACCGTTCTAAGAGATTCGCACCAGGTTCCGCCATTGGTAAATTCCATTGCTGTAGGATAAAAAACTTATTGCAGAGAAAGGTAAGTCTGTGGAGGGCATGACGGGGGTGTGGTTGGGTTATGCACGAGACCATGAACGGTAAATAGGATGGCACATGGACGGTGTCCAAGAGGGTATGCCAACCAGGAGTTGATAGTTTTTAGACTAGGCCACAGTGGAGGGGTACTCCAGTCAAACCCTAGCCTGTGTCAGTTACCATGCGCGACCATTTAGTCATAAAATTGTTTGTTAATTTATTTTATTATTTTGATGATTCTTTATCTACGTTTAACTCAACTTATGTGATTTGCAAGTATTTATATTATCAATTTATCTATTGGCATACCATGTTTGACATCAAATCAGTTGAGATGGAGCTTTACTAGTGCATTTAAGGTATGTTATAGAAATAAAGTCATACATTTATTTTTTTGTCATCTAACTTGTCTAGAATCTCTCTGCATATAAAGTTATGATCTTCAAATCAGCTTAATTAGTATATTGTTTTTGAATTGCCACTTACTATTTTTTTTCATTGAAAACCTTATGGGTAAATGCAGTAAATGATTCCCCATATTGTGGATGACACTTAGCTCCAAATAAGTGGGTTCCTTCCTTGTCATCCCAAGTTTGACATCAAATCAATTGAGAAATATGTAATCCTTTGAGTAATGGATGTAATAGTTATATAATTGCATTAGTTACATAATCATACACATGTAGAATGTTCCCTATCCTACTGATATGCCAGAAAATGACTCGATTGGGGTTAAAACTCAAGGCAAAAGGATGAAAGGATTACTCATCTCTCAACAATGTATTAATCTGTAATATAATGGCTATTGTCTCAGGTTCTCATTCATGAATGTAGTTACTGCTTTCTCATATGTGCTAAAGCCTAAGACACATTGAAATACAACGCCCATTTGATCTTCACAAAACCATTGAAATCAAGTATCCTTTCCTTGGAAGACATAATGGTATAAGAATTGGAATTCAAGTCCATTTTTTCTACCATTTTGACAATTTATTATTCTCGTTGGAACACATTTTTTTTGAAGATCCACACTGTATGTTATATAAGTAAACATTGCATGAAACATTAGTATGCTAAATTTACTTGCTTCCTTGCGATGCAATGCACTATCAATCATTGGTCTAATCTAGATGAGTATTAGAAGAGGAATGTTGACAATATGTTTCCTAATTCCTCATATATTCCTCTCTATTAGTTTTATAAATTTTATATTTTAAATTTTAAAAGCCATGGTACCCCTAGTACTTTTTTACCAACACATTGAAAAAAATTCATTTTTTTTTAGTGTTTAGTATTACATAATTGGTGATGGAATATCCTATTTTTTTTGTTAGAATCATGATTGAGAGACAATTCAAGTATAATGGGCCCATCGCCTTAGATGTTTTCCTTCTCAATGTGATATAAAATGGTGGATGCTTGGAAACCTTTCCACAATTTGTAGTGATACTCAACTTATCTGAAAAATTGTGTAAATATCAATGACAAGTCACACACACACACAATTATTTGCATAACAATATCATTCCACAAGCATATACCTTAACTATGTTGCTGTTGTTTTTTGAGCTACATTTGTGTATATGAGGTCATGTTGGCTTGTGAAGGTTGAGGATGTTAGAGTTTTATGTTGGACGATCTCCTAATATTTGTTCTATTGTTTGAAAACTTTATCATTGTTTGATAACTCATCCAAAATGGATTTTAGGCTTGTTTTTTCATTCACATTTTCTCTTTTGTTTGATAACCATAAATGGCCTTGCTTTTTTCATCCACATTCACTACCTTGTTTTAAAACTCTAATTGGGTTTGGTAACACAATGCCAAAGAGATTTCCACCTGTACATGTAGTTGTGCGTCACCTATAGTTAAAGTTGTAGTATAAATTTCTATATCCCACCATTGTATATTATTTGCACGTGTTCGGGTCTTGGACAACTGCAGAGGTACTGACAAGTGTTCCCATGAAGAGAACACTTACAATAGTACAAACTCGAACATCCCCTCTTACTAAGGATCATGGTATTTTTCAAATGTAAGATGCTCCCTCTACATTTCAAAAGTCCCCTTCGCTAAGGATTTGATTAAATTGTTGATCTCTTGCAAACCAAAGGAAATAGGGCACTAGATCATTGCTTCTGTTTGTACTTTGAACTCTTTAGAATCTTCAAGGTGAATACTTTTTGTAGAAGGAATATTGCATAAACAACATGTCAACCTCTGTTGTTCTTATTCTCAAATTTATTGGTAAAAATATTCCTACTCCACTACATAAACTATTCTAGATTGCTTGCAATAATAAACTCATCTATATATAGGGCCAAGACAAGTGTATTAGATATACCAAATAAATACTTGACATTTGAACTCATTTTTTTTTGTTTACTAGTTTGTCTGACTTATGGGACAAGGGTCTTTCTAAGGAACCACATCTTGTGGGAATATAAGCCATCCTACCTGGGAATCATACTCATCATGAGCCACACCAACCCTTAAATGCTTGTATATTTTGTATCCAACGGGTTTCTAACTGGTGACCTATGTGTAACCTACACACAAGGATGCCTCAATAGAACACCCTATCATTTACTGTTCTACATCTTATGGGTCAATTAAGCTAAGCTTATAAAATCCAAACATGAGTACAAATTCATTGATAATGAGATCCAAAATTAGTGGTGAATGCATCAATCTGTCAATGGAAACTACCTCTTCCTTGGAGGTTCCTTTAAAAACTTGAGAAAGTGTCTGAAGGTTACATGAAGCATGGGTGTAATTGAAACCAATAGTAGAAATTGAAACCATCCCTCCCACATTTACCCAGTTTCACCAACCTGCTAGCATAAACATGAGACAAAGAGATACTACGACATGACCCAACCTCCTATAT
This sequence comes from Pinus taeda, assembly GCA_000404065.3. Classification (NCBI taxonomy): domain Eukaryota; kingdom Viridiplantae; phylum Streptophyta; class Pinopsida; order Pinales; family Pinaceae; genus Pinus; species Pinus taeda. Next base: position 10,788 of record APFE030284112.1, read on the forward strand.
CTAATTAAGGAATTGGGGCTAACAATTGGAACTTACCAACCACAAACTGACATCCTACAGGACTTATAGGACACCCATGAGCTAAACAACCACTCCAAGTGCCCAAATCCTGAGCTAGACTACATTTTTAGTGAACTGGGCCCACAAATGCATGAATGACAAGGCCTCCATGTGGTTATAGGCCTCCAACAAAATCCACAATCCTGTAAGGGTACGATTATGGCACAAAAATTCTAGTTCATAGGGTGTGGTCCTAGATTCTGAGCCACCATTTCAAGCTAGCCTTTAGACCACTGCCTAGAACTTAGTGATACTTTTTAGAATGATAAATATCATTAAAACAAATCCATTCATACAAAACTTGATCAAGGAATTAACCTAACCACGCCCAACCACGACAATCATTTTGTCAAACATATGACAAACATGTAATCTACAGGTCATGAATGCATATTTGAATATAGGAGTCTGAAACTTATTTGAGATTCACTAAGAGTATTTAATGCCCTCTCATAATAGTTGCAATAACATTTGTTAGTCCATGCATTCATCAACCATTCATATATTCATCAAACATGTCAAGATCCATCGACAATATACATCATATAACCAACATATAACTAGCAAATAACCAATATATAAACCAACAAATAACCAACATATAAACCATGGAAACTCACCCATAATATCACCATCATAATCAATACATATACTCATAGATCACAATGAAAATACATCATATTAACATATGAAAATTATAGCCAAGTCAGGGACTTCCACGTACCACCCTACCATAGATTGGGTTGAACCAAACCTTTCTATCAGCTAATTACCCCTGTGCCATATTACAAGCATGAGTGTGGGATATCATGAAATGAATCTAACAAAACCAAACCCAGGTATTCTAGAGGCCAAACCATCTCAACCCTCAACTAGTGACTCCACCTCATGGTCAAACATCATTTACACCAACTAGATCAGTCTCTACCCAAGTTGTCCAGGGCTCCAAAGCGTTTGTTCCAACTGTGGCTCCAAGAACTAGTAACTCAACCCACAATATTCCAGGGCTCTAGAGCATTTGTCCAACCCAGATCTAGGGACTAGTATCTCAATCCACCAAGGGCTCTAGAGCATTTGTCCCAACCTAGGCTCCAAGACTAGTAACTCAACCCAAGCTATTCTAGGGCTCCAGAGCATTTGTTTCAACCAATGATCCCAAGAACTAGTAACTCAACCCATAACCATAAGGAACCTGAGCACTAATAAAAAAACATCAAGTAGAAAAACCTACAACACCATGGTTATCTAGGAATGGCAAGGCAAGGATAAAACCACTGTTAATCTAGGTAAATATCCATGCCCATGATAACACATAACAAGGAAACCACATGCATATCTTATGCATGCCAAAAATAGCAAGGAAATCATACATGCAACTCTATCCCTGCAAGAAATCCTACTGTAGCTACTGATGCACTTGTTCCCTCACACTCTCCTGCTTTCCTTTCTTTCTTTCCCTAATATAAGTGAAAACTAGAGTACTCCAAGAATGCTCTAAGTGGACAAGAGTATGAAAGAATGAGATATTTGAAGAGAGCACCAAAACTGAACTGACAAAAGTCATGAACTGATCCTTAGAAGCCTTTTTATCACTGAGGTCTCTATTTTCTTAATTCTACTCTATTTTTCCTTCAATTTCCCTCTCATGCAAATTGATGTCTCTTCACCTTCCTTTTCTCCTATTTTCCTTTATTTCATAAATAAAATGCCAACTAATGCCTCTTTTCCTTTGCCAATTTCCTTAGCCATAATAAACCAAAAGTGACACCCACTATGATGTTTTACCCACAACTCAGCTTGGAATACGTGTCCCATGACCTTGGTCTTATATTTTTGTTGACAGTGTTGGGAACTGCCAACATGCAAGGGGGTCTCCCTAATGCAAAGTCCCAATTAGACTTCTCATGATTTAGTGTGGGATCCCTTCTAGAAATAAGGAAAGGATGCCATATTCTTAAAGATATGACTTGGATTCAACGTTAAGCACGAGAGAGTAATACATAGATAATTTTAGATTATCAAGTGAGTATTCCTTGTGTTTTTTTAGCTGCGGAATGTATCAAAGTTCTTATACCAAAGGGGGAGATAAAAGTGCACCTTTTAAAGACAAGTAATAATACCAATATAGACACACGAGCATGACATATAAATGAATAATTGGGAATCTAGTGAAACAGTTCAAGAAGCAAAGATTCTTAAAACACATACAACACACCTTCAACATGATAAGTACCAAAGCCACTGAAATAGTTCAATTTCCTTAGTACAGATGAAAACAACATACATCACAAACATTCAAAGAATAATCTTACAATATTTACAACATATACATGAAAGTGTGTTGGCTCAACGAGCTTCTGAATTAAGTAAAAATTCCAAGCTATATCAAGAATATGAACACCAATAGCCCCAATAGTGGAGCGTTAGAGCAACAACTTGTTCCTCTAAAAGAACTATCTTCCTCTCTAATTCCTACTAGGAGGAGCCAAGGTGAAAAGTCATTTACATGAGCATTGAGGGTGTATATATAACAACTGGGGTCATCCATCACCTCCCTTGTGACCCTTGGACTACCCTCATGATTGTTTGATTTCTCAATTACCTTTCGACTTCCTGCATGACTTTCACATTACAAAGATGACTCTTGGACTTCCACTTTACATTGCATTAATGCAATATTGAATTTACATAAAACACAAAATGATGTGGCACATGATGATTCATGACATGACATGATGTGACAATGATGACATGTAATTCATGCTGACATGGAATTCAAGGGCTCAAGGTTGAGTCTTGATGCTTGAGGTTGCGTAGTGCACAAAAGTGACTGGATGAGGGCAAGGACTGCGAAGCTCTGGAGCTCAAGGTTTGGGACTAGGCACGGTAACTATGTAGTGCACAGTCTTGGGAGGCAGGGATTGTGTATTGCAGAGTGTCAAGAGGCAAGGTTGAGGCTTGAGGACTGAGACTACACAGTATGCAATTCAGGAGGGATGGATGATTCCAAGTTGCTCGATTAAGAAGTTCTACGGATATGACTAAGTGTGGGATCAATGAAACTGAAGTGAACAATGAAAAGACTTGAGTATGATCACACACTTAGAATACTTGATGAAACACCATAGATCACTTAGAACACATGAACAACATACTTTCCTCAATGTGATGACTTGCCCCAAGTGTGACACCAAAGATACACTTTGTGATGATAGTGATAAAACTTGTTCGATCGTGCTTAAAAATTTGGAAATGAGTGCGATACATGTCTACATGATAAGAGAAACCCATTAACAAAAAGACCATCCCTTGAAACAAACTAGAACCAAATTTATGCTATGTGTGACGCTTGCCTATGCTAAAAGATGAAATTTTAATTTTCATCAAAAGGAAAATGAATACTTAGAGAAAACATGTGTTATGACTCCCAATATTTGCGACGACAATATGCAAAGATCAAGTAGGCTTTGAAATTGGATGTAGGACAAAATTTTGGAGGGTGTTGTAGCAACCACCACACTTGGTGACACACTGGTAGAATTTCAACGTCTCTGCCTTGGTTAATTCTTTGTGCAAGTCTAGTTCTTCAATGAATATTGTTTCATCATTCAGATTACCCTAGATTCCCCACTTACCCCGTGAATAAACATAGTCCCCTTCATCCATTTTATTGGTTAAACATAAACATAAGACCAACAATATCATAATGTTTCGAATCAGGAAAGGGTAATATAGTTCGCAAGATTTATATTTTCAAAGTATAATTTTTCATCTCTGGTGTTACTTTCTTGCCAGTAGGCCTATACAATAACTTGACAGAGTCACTTCAAGAACACAAACATTGCTCTATTGCCATCGAGCATGGACAGTACCTCAATGGAGTTTCTTGCTTCACCTCCCTATATAGGAAGACTTTCTCTTATTTCACCCTTTACTTATTTATTTTATATATAGGACAGTGCATTGACACTTATTCATTTCATGGGTAGAAGAAGGATCCCGACTTATTGAAAGAAGAATAGATTTTTCCTTTAGAGAAGCATATATAAGACCTATGATATTAGTTTTCTCATTTATATTTCCCCCCTTTCCTTCTCTACTTGACTAGATAAGCATGGAAAACACCGAAACATAAAGAACTGAGTATAGGGATGAGGCTTCCATAATAGACACGAATATCATGGTTCGACACAAGGCTTTCCTTACGAAATGATCATATTTCCATTAGAATATCATCTACCAAAAGGCATAATCAAGATGAAGATGAAGGAATGAAAGTCAACCAAATGTTGCAGTATCACAAGACTCTTTTCAATCCAACCACATACATTGGAACAAAAACACACTCACACAACACTTTTTTCACATAAATGGACAAAAAAAAAGACAACCAAAAAAATACAAAAGACTATGTACATAGGGTAGGGCACAACCCTAGACTGTTATTGTAAATATTATTTCAATTCTTGGCCATTTATTGGAAGAGAGTCAATCTTCCCATATAAAATTTGGAGCCGATAAGTGTGTTAGCCAAGCTTCTCAAGAACAACATACGATTTGATCCACAAGGATTGGAACATAACATGTTTCCCCTTATCCTCATGGGATTTTTCCTACTTCAAGGCAAGGTCACCCACATTGAATTCACTTTTCCCTCATACAATTCTTGTCAAACCAACTCTTGATACGATCCGGTGAAGATAATTTTTTTATTTTACTTTCTTTCTTTCTTCCTATAGCTTAAGGAGGGTGTCTATCGTAATATGAACTAAGAGGCAAGGCTTTCCCTAGGATTCTTGTGAAAATTGAAGGGAAGGAAGGTAGATGTTTTGAGATAGGATGGCTTCCTTTCCATACACCAAGAATTAAGGAGAAGTATTCAGAGAAGGTTTAGGCATGGCACAACCAACCCATAGGGTCTTCACCAAAGTATAATGTCGGTTCCTTTGTTAAGAGAAGACAATCTTTTTGATTATGCAAATAAGATTTTTATTGGTTGAATCAGCAAGAAAGTTTCCCCGTAGGTAATAATTAGATGAGTGTTTCAATACAATACCATTTTCGAATGCAAAATCATAAAGTTTCAACGATGAAAAACACGTTGCATTGTATAAAACAAGTGAAGTTGAAACACCAAACTTGGTAATAATATTATGTTTGAGAAGGCTAATGACTTCCTGATCATTCATTTTCTTGAGGGAAACCACTTCTGTCCACTGTGTGAAGTAACATGGAGCAATGAGAATATAGCAGTGTTGATTCAATGAGTGTAGAAATATCTCAACGATAACATCTAGGCCCCATTGTTGAAATAGTTCCTTTACAACGATGGGCTGTAATGCAGCGGCTGAATTCTTTTCTCAACCGTCAAATATATGACAGAATGGACACTCGTGGGCATAAGTGTGAGCATATTTGAAAAGTGTGGGCCAATGAAAATTGGCCCACATAACTTTGTGTGTCGTTGTGTCACCTACAAAATTTTCTCTGGTTGGTCCATCACGAAGGTCACGTAGAACCTTTTCTGAATCTAGAGTTTCCAAGCATCTAAGAAGGACTCCGTTGTGGTGCTTGTTGAAAAGCACTCCATGTATCAACTGATAAGATAGAGGTTTCAATCTAATTTCCCTATTCTTTCTTGTATATAAGTGAGAGGGAAGAGTATCGTGCTTAAGATATTGTCGCACATTTGCATACAAAGAGGATCACGTGTTAGTGGGGTCAGAACGTTCAATATTGTACATTTCAATCTCCTGTTCCCATCCAGAAGAGTCATCTTCTAGTGCGTTTACCTCTTTGACTACTAATTGGCAAAGACCATGGCCTTTGATGGTGTGAATTTGCTTGAACTTAAGATCATACTCTTGTAATCTAGTCATCAAGTTCACCCTTCTTTCACCCAACTTTTGTTGAAAAAACAACGATCTGATCGCTAGGTGTGACACAAAGATAACACAATGATTCTTTATAAGGTAAGGCAAAAAGTGTTTCACCGCCTTATGGACTGCATAGGCTTGTTTATCAATGGAAGGGATAATTAATCTCAGGCCCTTGTAAGCTGGTACTCATGAATGATATAGGCTATTCATTATGTTAATCATCTTTCTACGTAAAAATGACAACAAGAGAAGAATCATAAGCGAAGGTGTAGAGAAGGAAATATTTGTTGAAGTATGGAATATACAATGCTGGTGCTTCTGCAATATCTTTCTTTATATGGGAGAATCTATCCTTTTCCCTTTTATCCGATTTGTATATTGCATCCTTCCTTACCATCTCCTGCATCGGTTTCATGATATGTGTGTAGTTAGAGATGAATTTGCAGAGGAATTTAATTTTTCCCAAGAAGGACTACATGGCTTTCTTGCTCACGAGGAAAAGAATCTGTGTGATATCTCTGACCCTTTCAGGGTCCACCTTAATCCCAATTTTTGTGATAATGTGGCCCAAGAGATTCCCCTTAGACATTGCAAAAATGCTCTTCTTGGGATTAAGCAATATACTGAACTTACAACGTTCCTCAAAAATCTATTTAAAATGGCATAAGTGATCTGATATTCTTTTGGAAAATGCCGTTACATCATCAAGGTAGACCATCACACTCTGGACAATCAAACCACAGAATATGATGTCCATCACACATTGGAAAGTTGCACCTGTGTTAATCAATCCAAACGAGATTCTTTTGAAAGAAAACATGCCCCACTTAGTTCAAAAAGTTGTTTTTATGTTTGTCATGTTATGACACTAGAACTTGGTTATAACCCGGAAAAATATCTAGAAAGGAAAACATTTTTGACCTTGATACTGTTTGCAGAATCTATGCCATTAATGACACTGGTTAGTTATCTTTATTCGAGGTGCGATTAAGATTGGATAAATCTATGCACAAGCATATTTCCCTAGACTTCTTTCTTACAGGGACTAAATTTGAGACCCATGTTGAATTTCGAACTTTAAAGATGATCCGGGCATCCAACAACTTCCATAACTCTTTCTAAATTAGAGGCTCAAGTGTCGGATGAACTTTCCACAACTTCTGTTGAAAAGTCTTAGCCCCTTACTTGATTGGAATCATGTGTTGGATTATCTTTATATCATCATATGTCCATGCAAAAATATCTCAATACTGCTTAAAAACGTAGATGAAATCTTGTCGATCCTGGGGTGTGCAACAAGTAACAAGATTGACATACTTTGGATCTTGTTCTGTACCAAGATTAATATGCTCACGCAACAGAGTTGAACTGTGAGTCTTCGCGTTCACTGGTCCCTTGAAGCGATTTTGCAAGTCATATAGCTTTTTGAGTGGCACCATGCCCTTAGGCATGTCATTTTTGCTCGCTTTTGCTGCATCTTGCTGTTGAAGAAAGTATAACTAGGTTCGGTATTCATAATGACATGATTTTTGTATTTGTTGAAATAAAAGAGAATAAATTATTTTTTGTAATCTTGCTACATGGGTTTCATCAGAAAGAAGTGCACTAGGTAAAAGAATTATTATTGATGTCTTTAAAATTTATTTCTATGTCAAGAATCATGTCATGAGTCCATGTAAATGTGTACAAGTCTTCAACTAGTGTAGCATCCCTCTAGGACCAGGATTAATGCCTTAAATCAAGCCCTCTGAAGTTTGCAAGCGAAGCAATAAGGAGACAATCACATCGGCTACAAAGAAATGAATTAAAATGTATAAATACATGTCATGTCGGCTTGAAATAATGGAAATGTCGGTTCATGAGTTAAGGTCGACTTACATATATGGATAACCACTATAAATACCCATGAAGGGTAGACAAAAATGACACATAAAATTTCGGATGTCTTTGATGAGCTGCAATGAAGGGTAAGCAACAGTCAATGGAGGAAGAGGAGCCGCAGTAAGCCATAGTCAATGGAGAAGGGAGCCAGAGTCAAGATTAAGGAGCCGCAATCAAAATCAAGGAGCTGCAGTAAGAAGCTACATGAAATCTGCAATTCTCTGTGGGATAGATCTAAGGTTCTGCTACCTCCTCGGATGGGTACAAGGAGCAATAGAACTTAGATTATCCTCCTCTCGGTATACTTGTGACTTGAAAGAAAAGCCCTAAGATGGGTATGACTGTGGAAAGAAACATAACATCATCATGTGATCTGGGATAGATATAAATATGTGAATATAACCTCAACATCTCTATCTTAGCATATAGATCTATGTAGACATATCACCTTAGCATAGTTGATGATCTTAGCACACCTATGAATATACTCTCAGATGGATATGGGCCTAAGATCCACAAGAGGCCTGGTATACTTGTAACTTCAGATGTATATGTAGTCTTAGACACCTTGTAATCTCAGTGGTAAATGGATGATGTTGATCTCGGTGGAAACATTACAATTATTGTTTCATTGAATATTAGAGAGAAAGCCCTCATTGCATGGAGTCGCAATCACTGATCATAGTGCAGAACAAAACCTTAATCTCAGTAGCAATCTTGATTAAGAGAAGGACCTTGAACTATGATCTCAGTGCAACAAAGTGTATGCATATAGCTCTCAGTCATGCCTGTGATGATTTCATTAGGATCTCGGTAAAGGTGCAACATTGTTGTTGCAACAATGATGAAGATCCTGGTGCTGCAACAGTATGAAGATCCTGGTGTTGTAGCAGTGATGAAGGTCATGGTATTGCAGTAGTAATAAAGAACACAATGGTGATGACCTCTGTGGTACAACAAAGAAAATGATCTCAGCATTAACAGGAAAGAGGATTGATGGCTTGGTCTTGGAGAGGTAGATTGTGTCAAGGGTCATGGTATTGGTATTCGTCAATGGAATCTCTATAAGAAGAATTTATGCATGGGTTCTCCTCTCCAAGAGGGAGAGGTTTTGGCCCTAGAAGATAGCCAACCATTTGTGTTATTGTCTCTTTTTGTTTTATATCAGTTTGATGAAGTTAACTTGCATATGATAATAATGAAGTAAACAATCAAGCTAAGATAAAATTGCATTAAAACTTCACAAATTGTGATCATGTTAAAAGAAGAATCACCTTAAAATGACAACCCTAGATTCTTCAACCTGTGAAACGCTTTATGATGCTCGTCCTCATCATTAGCTGCATCCTTAGATACATCACCATTCGACATAAAGTCTAGTATATGCTGGTTTTCATTGAAAACATGAAAGTTAGTCATATTTTGAGAAGAGTTTTCAGCGAAATCACATTATAATTCATTTGTCGATGCGTTTCGAACCAACAAGTGTGGTTCATCGTCAGGACAAGTTGAAGAACCAGATCATGGCTTCATGTTAAATAGAGAGATCAGATCGTCCAACAACTATATTTTACTAGGACACAACTATAACAAATGGCCTATAAATAATGTCAATAGAAAGTCCATCCCTTAATTGTGACAACCTAGCAACAAAATTTGCAAATTTATTAGCAATGACATTATCAATCATCGGAATAAGAATAATGTTGAAAGCTCAAAATTGTGAAATTAAATGCCATACCTCTTGTTGATAACCTTTAATATTAGGTGACACATAATGTATTATATTCTGTACCTGCCGTAATATGATCTCAAAGTCACCCATCACTTTGAGTACATCAACTTTGAGGTCGATGGATTTCTTCAGACCCAAGATGAGTGGTTCACATTCTGCGATGTTGTGGGTGCACTCAAATTCCAAGTGGCAAGAGATCAAATATTTTCTCTGTTGCGGGTCTAATAAAACACAACCAGCTCCAGAGCCCTCTTGTGTTTTTGAACCATCAAAATATAAATTCCAAAAACTAGAAATATTAGAGTTATGTCCTACACTAGTAATACTTACATCTATTGTACAAAGGTCATTATCACTAGTTGGATTTCTAAGAAGGAGTTGCAATCGTTCATTTGGTGGAATTGGTGAATGTTGAGCTAGATAACACCCATGATAGAATTCCAAAAAACAATTTCCAAAAATGACTTTTGCGAAGCCCATCGATTCATTTTTCTCTACAATTTGTGTGACGATGTGCTTCATGTAGGGCTCACTATCAACTTGAATCTAATTATTTATGCCCTTCTATGGAATGCATAAGTGAGACCAGTCCATCACAAAGTATCCTTGAAGTTTTCTAGATCAATCTCTGCTTAACAGTAAACCATATGCTTTTGGAATGTCCACAACCATAATATTTATACACTAATGAACTCTGTGATTGGATGAAAGATGGATAAGAACATTTGTGAGTTCACCTATAGCTTGGAAAAATGATTTGTCCAACTATATAATCTGTGCATCATTCCTATCCCATTGTGCATTAATTTTCTTAGCAACTGACAATGGCATCACATTTGCGAATGCACCGAAATCGACTAGACAATTGTGAACATTATAATTGAAAATTTTAAAATTTAACATAAAATATGGGCAGAGAGTGTTAGAATTTAATTTTACAACATTTATAATAGATTCAAGGATATCATGAGAGTTACTAGAAATTACTTGCAATTTAGAACCCTCTTTACCTGCCCAACATGTATGATGAGAGTGCTTGGAGAAGTAGGCCACGTTGGCCCATTATCCTTGTGATCTCAAAAAGTGAAATGTTCACACAAGCTCTTTTCATATCTTCCAGAATATTATAATATATGTTAATCATTGCAATGGGATATGTTGATAAGTGTGGTGTAGCTTTATCCACAACATCATGAGTGTTGGACTTGTTTTAATTGTTTTTGGAAGTGTTATTTGAAGCAGGAGCACCTCCAAACTTGCTCTGTGAATATCAAGTGAGATCTGAAGGCTACTCAATTATGCATAACAATTGTTTCTTAATATCTTGCTCAGAAATAGGTCCTTTTCTCCTTAGATTGTAACAATTAGTTGACTTCTTAGGTGAGCTTCACTCTTTGCTGGTTGATCAACACTCTATTTGTCAACATTGTATATAATATCGAACATGTTAATTGAATATCCAACACTTGTATTATCTTGCGTCGTGACAAGTTCGCTTGTCTCTTCATTCTACTAAGGTTGTTCCTATGTCAAAAGACTATAAACAAGGTTTTCCATCATAATTTTTGTATTATGATTCCACAACGGGCATGTCTCCTTAGTCTTTTTATCTTGAAGAAAATTACATAATTTGTCCATGCCCAAACGTTCAATGTTTAACACTGCCTTGGAACTCTGAGCAGAATTACTATAACACCCTCCTCCCAGGCCTACCCAAATTAACCATGCTAACTTGGGTAAACATGAGACGAGAGGCTACTATGATCAGATTCGACCTCCTATGTGACCTTAATGAAGTGTAATGGATAGAAAATCACATACAATCATCTAACACCATCAATAGTACCCTTGGGAGACAAGTCAAACACTCAGACAACCTATCCCTTGGTCCTACTACTGTTTTGGATCTTTTAGGCCATAGTCACTCCCATGCTATGGGAAAGGGAGTAACTAAAGACCTAAATTTTCTCTCATAGGCCTACATGCCAGTGAATGTGGACAAAACTTACTAGTTCTATGCCAACGACCCCGAGATTTAAGCCACTTTTTAAGGCCGAGAGCCCAGGCCACTGCCTAGAATGGAATGATACCTTGAAATCAAGAAAAGTACAAGGAAATAATGAAGCGAAAGCAAAAATCCCAATAAGACCTTAACTAGACCCCTACTAGCCATGACATGCATTTCGTCAAACATATCATCGACATGTAACCTACAAGTGTAAACAACAAAATTAAGAGTAGGGATCTCATACTTATCTGAGAATCGCTATGAATGATTGTTCACTCATGTCATTTGCTACATTGTCGTCTATTAGGTCATAAACACATTATCCATTAATATACAAGTAAAAACATGCTGAGATCCATACATAATGGCTGTCATAAAATGTGCATATACCTAGCATAATAGGAACGTAAATACAATAAACATATCAACCATCAAAATCCATATATACATCCGTACCTTTACACATAAAAATCAAGGGAATGGATTTCTCATTAATGAATGCAATGAACCAACCGAAGATGGGACGTTCCACCTGACCATAGAATGGTTGATCCAAATCTCTCTTCAACCATTCACCCACGTGCCATATTTCAAGCATGAATGTGGGATCTCATAGAACACATCGATCAAAACTCATATAGGGCTTCCAAAGGCCATCCACCTCAACCCATTAAACAATGATTCCACCTCATGGTTGGACATCACAAAATCATCATAGGGTTGGTCTCTAGTTAAGCCTTCCAGGGCTTCCAGGGCATTTTTCCAACCAAGGTTTCCATAACTAGTAACTCAACCCATAAATTATACATGGCTTCTAGAGCGTTTGTCCAACTAAGGCTTCCAGGACTAGTAAATCAACCCACCAAGGGCTTCTAGAGTGTTTTTCCAACCAAGGCTCCCAAGACTAGTAACTCAACCCAAGCTGGTACAGGGCTTCCAGAGTGTTTGTTCAACAAGGGCTTCCAGGGCTGAAAACTCAACCCAAGCTAAGTAAACGTGAGAACCAACCACAAACAAAACAATGAAAGTAACCCACAATCACCATGGATATCCAGGAAATGGCAAGGCTAGGCAATCCACTATCGACCCAGGCAATCCTCCATGCCAATGGCAGATCACAACCAAGAAACCACATGCATATGCCATGCATGCCAAAACTAGTGAAGAAATCATACATGAAGCTCGGTACCTGCAAGTAAATCTGATGTAGCTTTTGATGCCGATGCCTTCTTGCACTTTCCTGCTCTTCTTTTCCCTTCTTGCTCCAAGAATCCAAGTATGCCACACCCTCTAAGAGTGCTCCCATAAAACTCTAAGTATCCTAGAGTATGAGAGAGAGAGAGAGATTAATGGGAGAGCTCCAACACTGAATTAACAAAAGGTTACCAATTGATCCTAAGAAGCCTTTTTATTAATAAGGCTTCTATTTTCTTCATTTTCCTCCTTACATGAAACCTGTGACCTTTTACCTCCCTTTTCTCCTAATTTCCATTATTTTCATAAATAATTGTGCCAGAAATGCCATTTTTCTTTTCCAAAGCCTTAGCCATTGCCTTTTCCAATTTCCAACAAAATGAAGACCCCCTAGGATTTCGTACCCAACATTCATCTTGGAATAAGTGTCCCATCGACTGTGGTTATTTTTTTAAACTTTTGTTACATGGAATTTTCATGAGGGATGTTATAGAACCCTCCCCCTTGGAGGACACCCTCCTTGGTGTTCAATCACACATATACCTCAACGACTCACTGAAAGAAAACATACTACCCATGGAGCTTTATAACACAACTCAATGTAGTATTTACATTGAAATAATTGCTCAAGAAAAAACACCATGAAAACATGACAACATACTGTGTTGTGGAGCTTTATAACACAACTTGTTACGGTATTTATAATGATCATCCTGCTTAGTGCCAACTCATATGACATCACAACATCATGATAACATAATAACATGATAGCATAACCATAATGACATGACACCCATACCGCATAGTGGAGCTTTATAACATACCTTGTTACGATATTTACATCCATACACATGGGTGCATATAAAAACATCATCCAAAATATATGTATATGAGGACATATGCTAAATCATATACGAAATCATATATCAAAACATATACTAAGCACCATATCTAAGCATATATAAAAACATATACTAAGCATGATATCTAAGCATATATCAAAACATCATATAGCATATATAAACCATCATAAAGCATATACCAAACCACCATAAGCAAATACCAAAACACCATAAGAAAATACCAAACCACCATAAGAAAATACCAAACCACCATATCAAGCTGCTTTGTCTCAACTGCAAACAAGGAAGGATACATAGCCCGCATCTGAACACCATCTCCCATGTAGCTTTATCAGGCCGAAAGTGCCTCCATTGCAATTTAACTTGTTTGATTTCTCAGTTTTGGAGCATGAGCACCTTTTTTTGCAATATACACTGAGGCTCTGGCTGGAATTCTCCATCTGGTTCCACCTGCAATACATACCAGTCAATCACATGATCAACATCTTTGAAACGTCGACAGAATGAACATGATACTGTGGATAATCTGGATCATGCTACTCCAAGAAACAACCACATAATCTTAAAATCTAACATCTTTAACATACTTCTTAAGCAATGAGACATGGAAAACATCATGGAATTTCACTGTCGTAGGCAGTACAAGTCGATAGGCTACTGGCCCAATCCTCTCAATGATATTGATGGGTCCACAAAACCATGGTGCCAACTTGGCACATGATCCAATACACAAGGACCTCTTCTTCAGTTTGATGCGCAAGTACACCTCTTCCCAACCTGGAACTCCTTGAATAGCTTGTTCCTATCTACATAACTCTTCTACCTATCCTATGATTCCTTTAGATTCTTCTTGATCACTTGCATCTCCTATTCCATGTCTGCCAACATATCTGGTCCAATCAATACCTTGCTAACCATATCAATCCAACTAATGGGGGTGTTGCAAATTTCCTATACAATGCCTCAAAAGGGGTCATCCTCAATGACTGCTAATAACCGTTGTTGTTCGTGAACTCTACCAAGGGGATATACTCTTCCCACTTTCGCTACTGATGCATCACATACATCCTCAACATGTCCTCTAATATCTTCTTGACCCTCTCTGTCTGTGGATGATAAGTAGTGTTGAAGGCCAACTTTGTGCCCAAACCTGCAAATAACTCCTTCCAAAACTTGGAAGTGAACTTCACATCACTGTCTAACACAATATTCTTTGGAACACCATGTAGTCTAACCACATCTCTGATGAATAGCTGCGCCACATCGCTAGCTGAGAATGTAGACTTCAACATAATGAAGTGTGCAACCTTTTTTAACCTATCCACAATGACCATGATGGAATCATGCTGCTTTATTATCTTCAACAACCCTATGATGAAGTCCATAGAAATTACCTCCCTTTTCCATTTTGGAATCACAATCAGTTGTAGCAGTCCACCTAGAGGTTTGCACTCTGCTTTCACTTACCGATAATCAAAACACCTCACAACAAAATCTGCTACATCCCTCTTCAAATTTGGCCAATAGTAAAATCTCTTCACCGCTATCAGTGTCTTCTGATAACCTAGGTGACCTGAATATAGTTTAGTATGAAACTCCCTCAAGATCACCTTCTTGAGCTCACTATTATCTGGTACACATATCCTGTCTGAGAACCTAACCAATCCATCTGCTGTAAGACAATAATCCATACCCTGTGCACCCACACCCATACGTATACCTATACTTGTGCCTGTACTGCCCGCCATCTGTACTTGTACCACTACATGCACTTATACTTGTACCTCTACATGTACCTGTACCTACTCCTGTTCATGTACCAATACTTGTACCAACATCCTGCTGCAACCTGTGCACCATCTCCATATACCTGACATCTTGTTGACCTACCTACAAGATCCTATCCCGTAAGTTTGTCCGGTAGGAGCTCATAGCTACCTAGTGATGTACTTGTATTTGTCTACTGAGAGCATATGCCACCCTGTTCTCTTTCCCTTTGATGTAACTAATCTCTTAATAAAACTCGCTGATCGTGGCCAACCATCTAGCCTGCCTAGCATTCAGATTTGCTAGTCAAACAAATACCTCAACCCAATATGATCACTCATAAGTACAAACCTCCTACCAAGAAGATAATGTCTCCACATCTTCAATGTGTGTATAATCACTACTAACTCAAGATCATGTGTTGAGTAGTTCTGCGACTCATAACATATCACCTGTACATCCTGCAAAAGCACTCCACCAAGCCCTCTCTTGTAAGCATCTGTACATACCAAAAAATCCTTGTATGGATATGAAATCTATAACACTGGTGCATGTGTCAACAACTTATTATGATGCTCAAAGGTATCCTCACACTCCTCAGTGCATTCCAATTTCTTACCTTTCCTCTGCAATGATGTAATAGGATAAGAAATATGCGAGAAGTTCTTGATGAACCTCTTGTAATATCCTACCAAGCCCATGAAATATCTCACCTCGTCCACACCCTTAGGAGCTAACCACTCCATCAACTGCAATGCCCTCCTTGGAGACAACATGTCCCATTTAGTAAAGCTCAGTCTGAAAGAAACTACACTTGCTGAGCTTAGCATACAACTGATGCCCCCTCAACAACCTCAACACTGCTGCTAAATGCTCAACATGCTCTTTCTCATTTTTAGAATATACCAGTATATCATCAATGAAAACAATAACAAACTTATCCAAATATGGATGCAACACACTATTCATCAAACACATAAATGTAGCTGGAGCATTAGTTAAGCCAAATGGAACAACAACAAACTCATAATTCCCATACCTAGTCCTAAAAACAATCTTGTAAATGTCCTCCTCTTTGATGCATACATGATGGTATCCAGATCTCAAGTCAATATTCGAGAACACTGTTGCTCCCTTAAGCTGATCAAACAAGTCATCAATCCTTGGTAAAGGGTACCTATTCTTGATAGTCACTTTGTTCAACTTCCTGTAGTCAATTCACAATATGGGAGTACCATCTTTCTTCCTCACAAATAATACTGGTGCACCCCAAGGTGATACACTTGGCCTAATGAATGCCTTGTCCAACATTTCTTTGAGCTGCAACTTTAACTCAACCAACTTAGTTGTGCTCATCCTGTAAGGTGCTTTAGATGCTCAAGTTGCCCTTGGCACTCTCTCAATAAAAAAAGTCTACCTTCATGTGAGGTGGAAACTCTATAATGTCCTCAAGGAATACGTCCTGAAACTGCTGCAAAAATGGGTACATTAGGGGGATTTTAAGGTCTAAAATGGGCCTCCTAAGAAAAATGTACAACCAAAATAAACTTTATAAGAACCAATAGGATTCAAGATGATGATGTCAACCATGGGGGGTGATTCACCATTTTTGGAGTAAAAAAGTAAAAAGATTAAAAAATAATAAAATAAAAAAACTACTTTTTCAACTCGTATTTTCAACTTATCTCCATAAGTTTTTACTCAAATTTTGAGTGGGAGTACTCGTTGGATGAAAAATTTAATTTCTCATCCAAGGAGTACCCATGTTTCATATTTTTGATGGACCCTACTACACAAAAAAATGAGAAGTACATGAAAAAACGTGATTGCAATCACATTTTTCATCTATTTATGATTTTTCGTTTACCAGGATCTATCGAAAGTATGCAATATGGGTACTCCTTGGATACGAAATCAAATTCTGCATCCAATGAGTGTTGTCGCTCAAAATTTGAGTAAACCCATACATAGACAAGTTTAAAATATGAGTTGAAAAATAGTTTTTTATTTTTTTCCCTCTAAAATTTGGTGATGTAATCTAATCTTACTTTATTATTTCCACTATTATTTTATAATTTCCTTACGAGGCCCATTTTAGACCTCAAAATTCCCCTAATTCCTGCTCAACACATCTTCATCCTCAACCTCCTTACCCTTATCACTAGAAATGTGTACAATAAATAGCTTGCACCCTTTCCCACGACTAATCTTTGCTTGCATCGCTGTCACCATCCTAAATGATGTAGATTTATTCTTACATTTTAAGACTCTTGGTTCTCCATTGTCATCAACACACTCAATAAATTTATCATAGCAGTCTACCTTGGTTCTATGAAGATACAACCAATCCATGCCCAACAACATACTGTATGAACCCAACGATAAAACATTCAAATCCAATGTGCAAGCTCTTAGCCAATGATGAAATCGCTTCTTCGTACCTGTAGCCAATTGCACTAACCAAGACTCTGCATGAAATTCCTTACTTAAACCACAGTTATCCACGAAGTCAGGACTAATGTAGCTATAATTAGATCTAGGGTCAATCAAAATAGAAATAACTTGATCACAAAGCTTACCATCCATCTTATGATAAATGCATGATGTTACGCCTGTCTATTGTCCATGGCTGCAGAGATACGAGGAATACTCTGGCCTACATATCCAACAGTCTGTGCCTCTTGTGCATTGTATATATGAGGACTACCACCATAATTCTACGGACAATCTCTCATTTAATGGTATTTTCCATGAGTCCAACATTCTATAGGCTTCCAACCTCCATCCTTATTATTTTATTTAGACCGATGTCCTTGTCCTCTATCTGATGCATTGAACCTCTTAGGTGGTGCAACATTCTCCTTGTTATCTATACCCTATGGCCTTGCTCTCTTTTTATCCCATTTTCCTTTGTTCTTTACATTACCTCTCCAGCTTGGTTTAGTTTCAGTGTTGCGCTTCAGTTGTTCATAGCAATGCTTTAGCTTTCGAATGGAATCCTCCAATGATCTAGGCTCATTAAATTCAATCTTGTCTTTGAATGCAACCAATAATCCACCAATGAATCTTTGAATCTTAGCCTTCTCCTCCTTGAGGTAAGGCACATACCTCAACAGTTCCAAGAACTTATTGGTGTACTCATTATTTGTCATGGATCCCATCTTTAGTTCATAGAATTATTTTGCCCTGTCATCGAAGTATCTCTCATATAGATACTTCTTCTTGAATAACCGCTCAAATTCACTCCAAGTCAGATCTTCCTCATTTACATCCTTGAAATTCTTCACATCTTCCCACCATATGTCTGCTTTGCCTTTAAGACTGAATATAGCCACTCTAGATTTCATGTTCTCTGAGTAGTCATGCAACTTGAAGAACTTCATACCGAGTAACCATGCCTCTACATATTGTGATCTCTTTACCTCTCCATTGAAAGTAGGTGGATTTTTTTTCTTAAAATCATCTGGAAAGTATCCGCTATCACTCCTCTTGTAAGGATGATAATTATGACGATCATAGTGTCTATCTGAATCAGAAATAGAATCATACCTATGTCTATCCCTTCTCCTCTCTGGAGCGTCCAAAAATATGCCATCTCAGATTATGTCATATTTATCTGAAATCAGTGACAACCATGCGATCTACTACCATATGCCCCATTAGTTTTTTCCTCCTGCTCATGACTGATCTGAAGTAGTCCTTGCCGCTACAAATATGAAAAGCTTTGGAGTATCACTGCATTTACCTCTACTAGCTTTTCCCATGCATGTACGACTTTGTCATTATCTGCCTTACAACTCCTTATCTCTTCCTTTCAACTTCTTAGTGTTATTGCAAAATCACAAGAGTTTTCAACACCATACTACTCTTTAGATTCGTAGGGAGTCTCTTTGTAGTCAAACATGTTTCTATCCATTTGATATTTCTTCCTGCAAGGCATAATATACCAGATAAACCAAATAAAAGTAAATCAACACACCTTAGCATAGCTCGGGGATGATACCTTGTCTGCAATATCATCAAATCAACGTGATACATGTATAACATAATCATAACAACATATCAACATACACAAGTAAATGTATCAACTCATAAACATCACCCTAACTAGGGTACAATCATCAATGCAAGGCCATATCAACAACACATGCTATGACCTCATGCATGACAACAACCATTACTCCATTGTACACATTGCCACATGCAGCCAACAATGTTCATAAGCAATACCTCACCAACTGCACATATACATAAACACATGTAGTTGAGCATATGCGATCAAATATTGTAATCAACCTACAAGACTGATACATGTAATCAAAATATTCAAGAATGTAACCTAACATAAAAGGATGTAAGTAGGCACCATGAAATCAACATGTAAGTGACATATAATCCATACACAACTAGTTACATACTCATGAAAAGTGCATTTCACAAGATCAAAATCAAATTCTCCATGATAACCATACTACAACCCTAATCAATCATCAAGAAAATGCAACAAGCACATGGTATGCAAGTGTAAGATACACATATGAAGTTGGCATGCATGCATGACTAACACATCAACCCATCCAATACGAGAGTTGAACCATGCTCTGGTACCACTCTATAACACCCTCCTCCCAGACCTACCTAAAGTAACCATGCAAATCAGGGTAAACATGAGACGAGAGGCTACTATGATCAGATTCAACCTCCTATGTGACATTAAGGAAGTGGAATTGATGGAACATCATATACAATCATCTAAAACCATCAAGATAACCCTCAAGAGATAATTTAGCCACTCAGACATCCTGTCCCTAGGCCCCACTACTGTTCTAGACCTCTTAGGCCATATTCACTCTCATTCTATGGGAAAGGGAGCGACCAAAGACCTAAAGTTGCTCTCATAGGCCTGCATGCCAGTGACTATGGACCAAACTTGCCAGTTCTATGCCAACGACCCCGAGATTTAAGCCACTCTTTTAGGCCCAGAGCCCAGGCCACTGCCCATAATGGAATGATATCTTGAAATCAAGAAAAGTATGGGTAAAAAATGAAGCAAAAGCAATAAGACCAACAAGACCTTAACCTGAACCCTACTAGCCATGACAAGCATTTCGTCAAACATATCATTGACATGTAACCTACAGGTGTAAACAACATAATTAAGAGTTAGGATCTCATATTTATCTGAGAATCACTATGAACCATTTTTCCTTCATGCCATATGCTACATTGTCATATATTAGGTCATAGACACATTATCCATTCATATAAACGTAAAAACATGTTGAGAGCCATACATAGCTATTGTCATAAATTGTGCATATAACCAACATAATAGGAACAAAAATACAATAAACATAGTAGCCATCAAAATCCATATATACATCTGTAACTTTACACATGAAAATCAAGGGAATAGATTTCTCATTAATGAATGCAATTAACCAACCGGAGATGAGACTACAACGTTCCACAGGACTGTAGAATGGTTGAGCCAAATATCTCTTTAGCCATTCACCCCTGTGCCATATTCCAAGCATGAATGTGGGATCTCATAGAACACATCAATAAAAACTCATCAAGGGCTTCCAAAGGCCATCCAACTCAACCCATCAAATAGTGATTCCACCTAACAGTCAGACATCACAAAATCATCATCAGATTGGTCTCCGTCTAAGCCTTCCAAGTTTTCCAGAACTAGTAACTTAACCCATAACTTATATAGGGATTCTAGAGTGTTTGTCCAACCAAGGATTCTAGGACTAGTAACTCAACCCACCAAAGGATTCTAGAGCATTTGTCCAACCAAGGCTTCCAGGACTAGTAACTCAATGCAAGCTATTATAGGGCTTCCAAAGCATTTGTTCAACCAAGGCTTCCAGGACTAAAAACTCAATCCAAGCTAAGTAAACATGAGAACCAACCACAAAAAAATTAATGAAAGTAACATACAATCACCATGGTTTTCCAGGAAATGGCAAGGATAGGAAATCCACTGTCGATCTAGGAAATCTTCCATGCCAATGACATATCACAACCAAGGAACCACATGCATATGCCATGCATGCCAAAACTAGTGAAGAAACCATACACGCAACTCGGTACTTGCAAGAAAATCTGATGTAGCTACTGATGTCGATGCCTTCTTTCACTTTCCTACTCTTGTTTTACCTTCTTTCTCCAAGAATCCAATTATGCCACACCCTCCAAGAGTGCTCCAAGAAAACTATAAGTATCCAAGAGTATGAGAGAGAGAGAGAGAGAGAGAATAATGAGAGAGCTCCAACACTGAAATGACAAAAGGTTACCAACTGATCCTCAAAAGACTTTTAATGAATGAGGCCTCTATTTTCTTCATTTTCGATTATTTTCCTTCATTTTCCTCCTCACATGCAACTTGTGACCTTTCACTTCCCTTTTCTCCTAATTTCCATTATTTTCATAAATAATTGTGCGAAAAATGCCATTTTTCCTTTCCAAAGCCTTATCCATTTCCTTTTCCAATTTCCTTCACCATAAACAACCAAATGAACACCCCCTAGGATGTCTTGCCCAAAATTTAGCTTGGAATAAGTGTCCCATTGACCATGATTATTGTTTTTAACTTTTATTACATGGAATTTTCAATAGGGCTGTTACATTTGCCATATTGTAAGTTGTTGTTTCTTTTGAATGACAATGGCATGGAAGACTTGTTGCTGGTAGTTGATGCCTCACTTGAACGTATCTTCAATTTTGAAACTTCATTCGTAAGTAACTTCAAATAATTGGTCAAGATTTCTTAGTCGAAAGAGTCCTTATCTTTTATTTTGCTAGAAGAGTCATGATTATTCTTACCAGCTTCCTTGGAGTCTTTAGAATCGTCATCATCTATGATGAATCTAATGGATCGCAAGTCCTTTTCTACAAAGAGAGCTTATGGAAAGTTCAAGACCATTGGTTACACAACATTTTGTCACTGTCCCTGTACAACCCCATCCTTGATCCTAGAGTCTTGTGTCAAGCTCATTAGAAAATAGAACAAGGGTCTTGAGGATAGTTCTTTTTTGTGTCAACCTCGTTAAAAAATGAAACCGATATAGAGGATAGTTCTTTTACTATGTCAACCTCATTAAAAAATGAAGCAAATTCCTTTTCCAAATTGAGTCTTTGATTAAGATCTTGTAAAATCCTAGTCGAGTCTTTCCAAGATATCAAAAGTGAACCTTCATTCCATCCACCTAGTTGATTGAAATAAAGCTTGGGGGGCATGTACCTCGTTTGAGTCATTATACTGGGGGAATGCGAACTTATTCAAGCATAGTTTTTCATTTAGAGCTTGTGTAAACATGAAACCGAATCCAAGTAGAGTTCTCCATGGTTCAATCTTGTGTAAAAATGAATCCATATCCAATTTACATCTCGTGATTGCCATTTTTATGCACTAATTTATGCAAGATGAGCCTTGGTTGTTTCATTCCATCACCACAATATCTTTGGCCGATAATATGCTTTCACTTGGTTGTTTTTTCCTTTCCTAACGAACACAACGATGAGTGGTTTTGTTAGCCAGCCTCTTGACCATTACATGCTTTGAGCAGTTCCATCATTTCTGGAACCAGTTGCTACACTTTATATCACTCATTCCTCGAGGACGATTTATCTTTAAGCTCTTTTCTGACTTGTAAAAAATGAAAATATCACCGAGTGTTTTTCCTTTTTGACTCGTAAAAGAAAACAAAATGGGGGGTCCGTTTTCAGCGCTTTTATGACCCTTTAAAAGTGAAAATATGGTCAAGCCCTTGTCGTTTCAAACTCGTTAATGGATGAAAAATTTCGTGCGCCTAGTATAAGTTTACCCCTTTTTCGGGCTAGAAGTCACTATTTATGAAAAAGGTACTCCTTGACTGAAATGGTCAAGCGGTTCTCTCAAGTATTATTTTCTACCTTTTCAGGCTCGAGAGACACAAACATACAAAAAGGGACCATGTGGAGTTTTCTTTTACATGTCTTTTTCAAACTCTCTAAACATGAAAAAGATACAAAGTTACACCTTTGTCAGACTCGTTAAACTATTAAACGACATCAGATTCGTCACCATGATGAACACGAGCTTCTCCTTCCTAGGGCTTGTTAAACTTACTAGGTTGGATTCGTTTGAAGGATGAACTTACAATGCAAGAATATGCTATCCCCTTCAAGGTTGCGATTAAAATATAATTGGGTACTTGCTAGAATGGTGGGGGAAAAATTTGGAAATCTATCGAGTCCTGTCAGTAGCTTACTCTTGAACATGACACTCTTTGCTTTGTGTCGGGTTGGGACGTCCTCCTTTGCATCGTTGACCTTCCTCAGTTTGGGCTGTTCATTTTTTCCTTCCATTTTATCTCTGCCATGTCATTATGACCACCGATCCCATGGATCCAAAAGCTACCAAACTTCCAGTTGTGTTGTTGATATGTTAAAGAGTTGTTTTTCTACAATTACACTTACCTCTAATGCTTTGTATCATCCAAAATTATTTTACATCCTCTTGTCTCGCGTTGATGATGTGGGATTCATTATGGCCCTCCTTCAACACGGTTTCTTTCTGTCGACTTCAACTCATTATCCGGGAAGTTGACCGAGAGACTCCCTTCCAGTACGTTAGAGATTGCATGCCTTAATGGCGAGTTCTTTGCACTTGAATACAAGTTCACACCATTGGATTTTGATGAGTGAGTTCACGGTGTTTGACTTCAGTTCCTACATTTACATTCCGTGAATTATGTTGATAGTACCTTGAGGGCCATTGTTATTATTGGTGGTTTCTCTCACACTTATTAATAGTTTATATCATTGACTAGTAATCAAGCGACTTTCTAGCATGTTTGACGTCAACACATCTATTCACATGCTATGATCTGTACTTTGATCAGGTCGTGTTGGAGCGCAAGACCCTGGACTCAGATCACATAAGTCCAGGTTGCGAAGTGATGTGACATGGTTATCATGATATGCATGTCTCTTTCAGATGGTTGGATATGACCAGACCATGAGTTATCATATGTGATCCTTCTCATTATTGGATGGCGACGACCATAG
Organism: Pinus taeda; assembly: GCA_000404065.3. Classification (NCBI taxonomy): domain Eukaryota; kingdom Viridiplantae; phylum Streptophyta; class Pinopsida; order Pinales; family Pinaceae; genus Pinus; species Pinus taeda. The sequence continues at coordinate 35,235 of APFE030284112.1, forward strand.
GTTGGTTTCATTATGATCCTCTTTGACGGATGGCTGCGCCCATACCTAGATCCATTTACATGATCATTCTCTAGATGGTTGCATCCATGCCATGATTCATGTATCATTTGATAGAGATCTCAGTTTATGTATATGTATCTGTACTTTCTTGCAGGTTTTCCAATGGCAGACTAGTTCCCCACATTGATTTATAAAGCATTTCATCCCTCACTCCAGTTCGACCTTTATGCTTTAGGGATCATTTGTTACAAAAAATTTTGTCACTGTCCCTGTACTCCCCATTCCTTGATCTTGTAAGACCTCTATAGTGAACCCTGCATGCTTTGCCTTCATGAAGAAACTCCCATTATGTCCCTCTTCATGAGTAGATCATTTCCCTTTTGCACCATTTCCCTTGAAAATTCTGTTTTACCCAGTTTACAAGGCCAACGCTAATAACCTTTGTCTCCCCCGCACTGATGTGCAGAGATTAACACTATTCCCTATGCTGATCGGTGCAACTAAGCTGGGTTCTAGTCATTTCGGTCCTTTTATGGAATTTTTTTTAAATTAGAGCCAAAGCTTCCAACTCTAGAAGCTCTGTAACGAAAGTTTGGTAAATGGTTTGGTTGGATGGGGTCGAGGATGGCAGTTTGGGCTCCTTTCCCCTATAATGATGGAACTACCTCAAGGGATAAGTCCTTCTCCCATGAGAAGAGGATCCATCTCCCATCCATATTTCCTATATAAACCTCCCTTCTTCCCAAGCACAAACTAGTGTGAAAGTTGCAATCACAGTTAGAGTGTTGGTTGAGTGTGAGTATACTATTTTGATTAGACAAGCAAGCTATTACTAGTTGTAGCCATCTATTTGTGTAAGGGAGAAGTGTGTTTGGTTTGGAGTGAAGTCTAAAGGGAATATCCTTTAAACTATTGTTGTTTGAAGCCATCATGGAATGCTAGTAGAAGTGTGAGGGAACCTGGTCGTCGCAGAGGAAGAATGCGACGTCAAGACGAATGGTTGTAATCTCTCTTTGATATTAATATATGCAACTATCAATTGATTTCCTACATGTTTTGTAATATTACATATTCATGTTTTAATGCTTCTTGACTCATTAAGTAGGTTGAATTGCAATTTATCTATTATTATGTGTGTATGTTGTCGTTGTTTACTTGTTTCAGAAGCTTGAAGAAGGAAGCGAGAGATTGTTGGAGTGAGAAAGCGAGGACATTATCAAGCAGGATAAGCGACCAAGAGGTAGGCCCTCTTGATTGATTCTAATATAAGGAAATCTTCCATAGAATGTATTTGTTGTGGCTAGACCCATTATTGGGCTAGAGGAATTCGTTCGTATCCGCACTTATAATTTTACTTCACCACACTTCACCTTAAACAAATAAATGAACACTCCCTAGGATGTTTTGCCCAACATTTAGCTTGGAATACGTGTCCCATTGACCATGGTTATTGTTTTTAACTTTTATTAAATGGAATTTTCACTAGGGCTGTTACATTTGCCTTATTGTGAGTTGTTGTTTCTTTTGAATAATGACGACATGGAAGACTTGCTGCTGGTAGTTGATGCCTCACTTGAACTTATCTTCAATTTTGAAACTTCATTCGTAAGTAACTTCAAAGAATTGGTTAATATTTCTTATTCGAAAGAGTCCTTATCTTTTATTCCGCTAGAAGAGTCTTGATTATTCTTACCAACTTCCTTGGATCGTCATCATCTATGATGAATCTAATGGATCGCAAGTACTTTTCTACAACGAGAGCTTATGGAAAGTTCAAGACCATTCCTTCGCAACTCTATTCATGAAAACTTAAATGTTAGTCAAAAAGGCAGATGTGTAATAATATTTAGTGATATTATCATGAAGTTGCACAACCATGGGGAACTTATTCAACAATCACATGAATCTTTGATTAAAATATTTGATTCGCTCTTTTTCCCCCACTTTCAAATTCTCGATTTCTTTTAGCAACATGGAGGGAGTCTTATCGTCAACAAATTTATCAAGAAACAACTTCTTAAACTCCCTCAAGTTTCAGATTGAATTGGTTGGAAGAATATTATACCATACTGGAGCTCTACCTTCTAAGGTATACTGAAGGAGTCTGCAAATGACATTTTCGAAGCGTACCTTAAGCATCCGTAGGTGCATCTAGAACTCATCTATATGATCTTCGACTTTAGTCTTCTTGTCTGGATCAAACTTTTACAACAACTTTTCTGACTGTTTAGGCATCTTGTGAAGATTGTTTGGAAGAGCGAGTGGCCCTTAGGCCATCCGATTTAAATCTGCATCAGGAATGTCTACGTCTTCATATTCTTCCTCTTCTTATAAATCTAAAGAAGCTTCTCCATCACCATTAGGATCTACAGTGTGGCTAGGGTGTTCCTTGTTGAAAAACTAAAAATCTCCCCCTTCACTATCTAGATTCTCCTTAATAGATGGAAGTTCTCCTTGATTCTTTGTCAGCTCTACCAACTGTTCAAGGGTCACGATGACCAAATCTTCCACCGATGAAACTAGTATGCCACTAGGAGTTGTTTCTTTATTTACAAGCTTATGAGGCAGAATCGTAACGATAGGGAGCAGACCAAGAGCTTTTGCAAAATAACGAGTGATGGGTCATATAATCTAAAGTTGATACTAGGTAACTTCAAAAGCTTGTCCTAGACTAGTGTGAAAAATTTCTTTATTTCAAAGGATTGTGAGTGGGAGTGGTATCAAGAATATTACTGCCTTGCACAAAGTGTCTGTTAGGATGAAGAGAATTTTCAGCCATAAAAATGTGGCGTCCCTCCTTCTAGCACAAAAATTTTGATAGTGTTGGATACCACCAACATGCAAGGTGGTCTCCCCAATGAAAAGTATTAATTAGACTTCAAACCATTTGGTGTGGGAGCCCTTCCATAAATAAGGACCAACTACCATATTCTTGAAGACAAGCCTCACCTTCAATGTTCAACATGAGAGAGTAATGCACAAATAATTTCGGATCAGAAATTGAGTATACCTTGTGGTTTTTCAGTTGTGGAATGTATCAAGGTTCTTCCACTGAAGGGGGAGAGAAAAGTGAGCCTTTTAAAGACAAGTAATAGTAAGGATCTAGAAAAGACCCACGAGCATGACATATAAATGAATAATTGGGAAAATATCAAAGTAGTTCACTTAGAAGCAATGATTGTTAAAACACATACAACACACCTTCAACAAGATAAGTACTAAAGCCACCGAAATAGTTCAATTTCATTAGTACAGATTAAAACAACATACATTGCAAACATTCAAATAATAGTATTACAATATTTACGACATACGCATGAAAGTGTGTTGGCTCAACAAGCTTCTGAATTAAGCAAATGTTCCAAGCTACATTAAGACAACAAACACCACTAGCCCCAATAGTGGCACGTTAGGGCAAACACTTTCACCTCCAAAAGAACTATCTTCCTCTCGAATGCTCGGTAGGGGGATCCAAGGTGAAAAGTCCTTTACATGAACATTGAGGGTGTATATATAACAAATGGGGTGATCCATCACCTCCCTTGTGACTATTGGACTACACTCATGACTGTTTGACTTCTCAATGACCTTTAGACTTCCTACATGACTTTTCACATTACATATATGACTCTTAGACTTCCACTTTACATTAAATTACTCTAATATTTAATTTACATAGTCCAAAAAATGATGTGGCACATGATGATTCATGACATGACATGATATGTCATTGATGACATGGAATTCTTGCTGACATGGTAGTTTCAAACCACTCTTTGTTGCTACTTTCTTTGTGTTTTCTTGAAACACGAACATGGTCTTCTTCTTCCTCCTTATGGATTGAAGATAAGAGTCTTCAATGTAAAATTGATATCCAACTATTGTCACAACTGATGTCCCCTTGTCTTATCTTTATTGATCAACTTGTTCTTGTAGCTTCGAAGGTGTCTTCTGGCAAGGTATCCTTCTTCATCCCCTTCATTTTCATCCTATCATAACATGATATAATGCCTGCAATTGAAATCCACTCATGACAAGACAACATTAGTTCGATAAAACCCCTAGTCTAATATGATGCATAACAATCCATTAAATAAGTTGGAACTAGGTGAGAGCCTGGGAATCAGGCTCAAGGATTGTGCAGTTGCACAACTCAGGATGCCAGGGTCAAGGACCGAGCCTTAAGATCACGTAGTGCACAGCTTAGGCAAGCCAGGACTTGTCATTTGTGTAGTTGATGGGCTTAAGAGGTCAGGCTGAGGGCTTGAGATTTCCCACTGTGTAGTTCATGAGGGAAAGAGGCTAATGGATTGTGAATTTGTGTAGTTCAAGGGCTCAAGGCTAAGGCTTGATGCTTGAGACTGCGCATTGCATAGAAGAGATTGGCTGAGGGCAAGGACTGAACAGTTATGGAGCTCAAGGGTTAGGACTGAGCACTGTGACTTTGCAATGCATATTTTTGGGAGGTAGGGAGTATGCATTATGCTGTGACAAGAGGTAAGGCTGAGGCTTGAGGACTGATACTACATAGTGCGTAGTTCAAGAGGGCTGGGTGATGCTAGGTTGCTCGGTCGACAAGTTCTCCATATCTAATTAAGCGTGGGATCAATGAAACCAAAGTGAAAAGTGATAAGACTTGAGTATAATCACACACTTAGAATACATGAGGACACAAAATAAATCACCTAGAACACATGAGCAACACAATTTACTCAATGCGACGATATTGTGACTGCTTACCCCAAGTGTGAAACACAAGATACACTTTGCAATGACGGTGATGACACTTGTGTGACAATGCTTAAAACTTTGCAAATGAGTGTGATACATGTCTACACACTAAGAACAAAGAATTAACACAAAGACCATCCCTTGAAACAAACCAGAACCACATTTATGCGATGCATGATTTTTTCCTATGCTAAAATATGACACTTTGATTTTATTCAAAAGGAACAAGAATACCTAGAGAAAACACATGTGATGACTCTCAATGATTGTGGTGATAACATGAAAATACAAATTAGGCTTCGAAATTGGATGTAGGTCAAAATTTTGGAGGGTGTTGTAATAGAAACAACAATTTTTTACATGGAAAATAAACTAGACGTTGTTACAAACCCATGCCCCTTGGGGGAACACTGTCCTTAGTGTTCTATGACACTTGTGACCAACAAATTGTTGAAAACAAAACATACTATCCATGGAGCTTTATAACACAACTCATTGCAATATTTATAATGACATCCTGCTGAAAACATGACAACCATACCATCTATTAGAGCTTTATAACACAACTCATTATGATATTTACAATAATGACCACATATACTTTGGCATGTTTGCTTCAACCAACAAATATACAGAGGTTTATAACCATAGCTCGATACAATATCTACAATAATATACACATATACATATATGAACATTTTCTCAATCAACAAATAAAAGGATATGATGCCTGCATCAACAAAAAGGGAATCCAGAGGCTCACACCTACAACCTCAAAAGTAGTACCAAGATTCACCTCCTTCCCAGGAAGTCCAAAATCCTCTACCAAATTTAAACCTGCGTTCAGTGGCCAACGCTATGATCCTTGCACTAATTTTCCTCTCAATGAATAGTTATCGGCTCATTGTTCTAGGGAAAACTCCCAATGTGCTTCTGATTCCATCTGGCAATGCCAATGACCAAAACAAATTCATTTCCCGACCTTTCCTCCTATGCTACATAGTCCCTCAGGAAATCTAGTCACCCCCTTCCATGGAGTCACACACCTTCAAAGTTCCACTAGCATTCCCTTATCTACTACAAAGTCTCTCGAGAAATCCATCCCTTGGCAAGGTTTCCTTGCATTAGAAGGTCCAAAAACCAAGGCATATCCTTGCCTAAAAACTATCATACCAATCATAGCATGCTTATGGAAAGCAATGGATACTATTGGGTACCAATGTCCTAGAATGGCCTTGTTCTTGAAGTGCTTTACCAACATATTATTTCATGTTCCAATTCCTTTCACTGCTATTGCTAACATTATTGCAATTAGTTCCTGCCACCCAAACTGAGCATTTCAACCACTCAACCGAGCATTTTCCATGCTTCCCTATACCAAGCACATAATTTTCATTATATTCAAAACAAATTGAAATAAATTCAAATCATACCTCATTGATGGCCTGTCAATAAGGTACACTTGCAATTCTGTTTACTTCCTGTCACAACAAGTCAAACTAGCTCTTTGATCAAATCATCATGTATAAACACATCACATCCAGTTAGCTCAAAACGAAACCATCATAAATAAGAATCATAAATCACATGTAACCATCATAAATCAGATTCATATATCACATGCATAATAAAAGTGAAATAAAATACTGATACTTATCCTTTATTTGGTCCTTGTTTCTACCTTCATTCCTTGTCCTTTCCGTACACATTGAATTGGTCTCCACCCCCGGAAAACACCCAATGCTTCTCCTCTCTTCAATCACATACACATACACACAATATACATCACATCACATAGACCCACACACAGTGTACCACACAATACATACACCTACACCCTGTGTACAACACAACACATACATCTACACTCAGTGTACAACACAACACATACACCTACATCCAGTGTACAACACAACACATTCACCTATACTCAGTGTACAACAAAATTCATATACGTACATAGAGTACAACACAATAAATACACAAGTCATGATTCAATGACTACACATTACATCTAACACAATGACACATATACACAACACAACATTTACGACATGTACACAATACCACATGTACATATCACCACCTACACAATGTGTACACAACACCAAATGTACACAACACTACCTGCACAATGTGTACACAACACCACCTGCACAACATGTACACAGCACTACATGTACATAGCACCACATGCATGATGTGTACATAACACCACATGTATACAACACCACTTGCACAATGTGTACACAACACCACATGTATATAACAACACATGTACATAGCACCACATACACACAACGCCACATGTACAACATGCACACCACACCATATGTACACAACACCATATATACAACATGTACACAACACCATATATACACATCACCCCACATAAAGCATGAACACAACACCATATGTGCCCAACATCGCATATACAACATGTACACAACAACGTATGTACACAACACCATACATATACAGAACACTGCATATAAAACATGTACACAACACCATATGTACACAATGCCACATATACAACATGTGCACAACACCACATATACAACATAAAACAACATTAGTACTGCACATCCAGATACCACACTATCTCTACCAGGAAACCTTGCCTCTAGTGTCTTTCCACTATCCATATTTGTCCCAACATGCCACAATCACACTGATTTCATTTTGCTGATGTATCCATTAGCATAGTATTCCATAAAATAAACATAGGCATAATATAAACACATAATATCAATTCATATCCACATGATAATAACCTCATAGATCTATCAAAACTACCTTCCCACTTGATTCCTCATGAAACTAGGAACCTCTTCATGCCATTCACTTGCATAAGAAATCATTCCTCCACAAGAATAATCTTTGATGACGCTGTTAGACAAAGGTACACATACATACATATATAGACATCAACATAATTATAATTTCAACACAATTACCATATGTCATAAGGTCAAGGTTAAGAGAACTCCCTTTATTCGTGCACAACATGCACAACATTGAGAATAACAGTCCCGAACATATCCAATGCATCTGACACCTCAAATCCATTTACATACCTTTCTTGTTACCTTTCTCATGACTTCCTACCATCATCCATTTATTCAAATGGACCCAACCAATCCAATTTCCTATCATATTCTTGTGTTCCACTGAACTTATTCATGCACCAGGCTTCATTTGAGTCTTACATTACCTGTTGGGTCTCATTTAGCTCTGCCAGAGCTCCATTAACTTTTCTCCTTCCCCAACCAATACCCAAGTCCTTCAAAACATAAAAGGCAAGAATAAGAAGCAAACAAGAAGAAAATCATGGAAAACAAATAATAATACAACATCACAAACATATTGGCATGGCCATTCACCAAACATAATCAAAACTGCAAGTCAAATGCAAAAAATTCACAAAACACCAAAAGAGAAAACTAGAAACAAACAACATGACTCAATCCCCATGGGTTCCCAATGATTCCATGGGAAAGCTCAACCCGAGCCTTCTTCAAGATTTCATGGTAGTCTCTTTTTCCATGCAATTCCCTGCATCATACTGCCATAAACACATAACTATCAGTGCATAAATAATTATAACAACATATTAGTTACCTTACCTTGCTGTTCCAAGCACGTTGCACATATATCATCTCTCAAGGGAATCCAATTCCTTGATGAATCCAACCATTACTGGTAACGAACTGTTATACTTGTCAAATACATGTTCAAACAAAATCAAGGTTAAGAAGACTTCATGTATTCATGCAAAGAACTCATTCATTTGGAATTGCGGTTTCCAAACATAGCCAAAGGAATTCTCACCCAATTCCTTTCTTTTAAATTTTATCTTGTTGCAACTAAGTCTTATTATGTGCTATCACATCACCCAACGACTAGTTATATAAACAAATCAATTGTTACCTTGTCACGCTAATGCCAAGCATGTTTCGATGCAACTGTTCACACATGCCAATCACATGTTCCAAAGATCAAGCCATCATGTCTATTAATTTGAAATCAAACTTTACCAGGACTAACAACTGTGTCATAATAAACAATCAACTCATAGTCATTAGTCATAATATTACAACTAGCACCCACTTGCAGTCAAGTGCATATCAATTGTCTTAGCACACATTATGTTAATACAACTATCTGAAAACAAGATCATTCGTGCATGCAATCTTATAGAACATACTCATATCATGCAATTAATTAGACATTCAAACAACCTATAAAGATACCATGTTATATAAACCAAATAAATGACATAATCAAAATCATACCTCAATGTGTCTCAGGGGAGGCTATCACATATGCACAAGTCAAACCAGATTAATATGACACAATATCACAAATATATCGAATCATACCTAAATATTATAACCATAGCCATATGAACAAGTCGATCCACATTAGCACAATACATATAACATCAAGATCTTAAATGAAATGACCATAATCATCATGCATATGATTGCAATTCATACAACAACAAGTTACCACCATTCATGACTATCTGATGCATGTGCATATGATTGCACTGATTAACTAGCAACTATCATGCATGTAACCATAAAAATGATAAAAAGAAAATCCTGTACATAACCATACTGTGTATAATGACCATTAACCATCATACCCGCATGCCAACATACAAACCTGTATGACGATATGTTCTTACCCTAAGGTTTGGTGCTGCAACCTCACTCTGATAATCTGCTCCATCTGAGCCAACATATCTACATCACAACATACCAACAACATCACAAATACAAAAATGCATAATGACCACCACGATGCATATCTAACCTACTATGCATGCATAACAACATGTATCTAGCCCATCAAGTCTAAATGTTTGAACTTGGAAGCTCTGATACAATATGTAACCACCCCTCCCACATTTACCTAGTTTCACTGGCCTTCTAGGGAAAACATGAGATGGAGAGATTCTATGACATAACCCAACCTCCTAGATCCAATTAAGGAAGTAGGGGCGACAACTGGAACTTACCAACCACAACGTGACATCCTATATGGCTTACAAGACACCCAGAGCTAAAAAACCACTCCAAGTGCCCAAACTTTGAGCTAGATTGCATTTTTAGTGACTTGGGCCCACAACCACATGCATGACAAGGCCTCCATGTAGTTATAGGCCTCCAATCACATGCATAATTCTGTAAGGGTGTAGTTGTGGCCCAAAACTTCCAGTTCAGAGGGTGCGGTCCCAGATTCTGAGCCACCATTTTAGGCTAGCCTCTAGACTACTGCCCAAAACTCAGCGAGACTTTCTAGAATGATAAATAATATCAAGAAAAATCTATTCATACAAAAATTGATCAAGGAATATACATAACCATGCCTAACCATGACAATCATTTCGTCACACATATGGTGAACATGTAATATACAAGTCATGAATGCATATATGAACATAGGATTATGAAACATATCCGAGATTTACCAAGAAGGTCTAATTCCCTCTCATAATAGTTGCAATAGCATTTTTTAGTCCATGCATTCATCAATCATTCATATATTCATCAAACATGTCAAGATCCATAGACAATATACTTCATATAACCAACATATAACCAACAAATAACCAACATTAAAACCAACATATAAACCATGGAAAATCAACCATAATCTCACAGTCATAATCAATACATGTACTCATATATCGCAATAGAAAATACCTCAAATTAACATATGAAAATTCCAACCAAGTCAAGGACTTCCATGTACCACTCGACCATAGATTAGGTTTAACCAAATCTTTCTTTTAGCTAATCACCCCCACGCCATATTCCAAGCGTGAATGTGGGATCTCATGGAATGAACCAAACAAAACCAAACCCAAGGATTCTAGAGGCTAAACCACCTCAAACCTCAACCAGTGAATCCACCTCACGACTAGATATCACTAACACCAACTAGATCAGTCTCTACCCAAACTATCCACTGCTCCAAAGCGTTTGATCCAACCACAACTCTAGGAACTCGTAAATCAAACCACAACCTTCTAAGGCTCTAGAGAATTTGTCCAACCTGATTCCAGGGACTAGTATCTCAACCAAAAACCATAAGGAACTTGAGCACCAACCATAAAACAACAAGTGGAAAAACCTGTAACACCATGGCTATCCAGGAATGGAAAGACAAGGCTAAAAGAACTGTCAATCCTAGAAAATATCCATGTCCATGAAAACACATAACCAAGAAACCACATGCATATACCATGCATGCCAAAACTGGCAAGGAAATCATAAATGCAACTTGATACTTGCAAGCAATCTAGCTGTAGCTTCTGATCCACTTGTTCCCTTGTGCTCTCCTGCTTTCCTTTGCCTTCTTTCCCAAATCCAAGTGAAAAATAGAGTACTCCAAGCATGCTTCAAGAATTCTCTAAGTGTACAACAGTATGAGAGGATGAGAGGATAGAAGAGGGCTCCAAAACTAAACTAACAAAAGTCATGAACTGATCCTTAGAAGCCTTTTTATCATTGAGGCCTCTATTTTCTTCATTTTCCTCTATATTTCCTTCAATTTCCCTTTCATGCAAATCTGTGTCTCTTCACCTTCTTTTTCTTGTGTTTTCCTTTATTTCATAAATAAAATTCCAATTAATGCCTCTTCGCCTTTGCTAATTGCTTTTTCCCAATTTCCTTAGCCATAATAAACCGAAAGTGACACCCACTAGGATGTTTTACCCACCACTCAACTTGGAATACATGTCCTGTGACCTTAGTCTTAAATTTTTATTGACAGTGCTGGATACCGGCAACATGCAAGGAGGTCTCCTCGATGCAAAGTCCCAATTAGACTTTGCATCGTTTGGTGTGGGATCCCTTCCGGAAATAAGGCTTGATTGCCATATTCTTAAATATATGCCTTGGCTTGAATGTTAAACACGAGAGAGTAATACACAAATAATTTCAGATTAACAAGTGAGTATGCCTTGTGGTTGTTCATGTGTGAAATACATCAAGGTTCTTATACCAAAGGGGGAGAGAAAAGTGATCCTTTTAGAGACAAGTAATATTATTGATCTAGAAAGACACACGAGCATGACGTATAAATGAATTGTTGGGCAACTAGAAAAATAGATCACTTAGAAGCAACGATTGTTAAAACACATACAACACACCTTTAACAATATAAGTACTAAATCCACCGAAATAGTTCAAATTCCTTAGTACATATGAAAGCAACATACATCACAAACATTCAAAGAGTAATCTTACAATATTTACGACATACGCATGAAAGTGTGCTGGATCAATGAGCTTCTGAATTAAGTAAATGTTCCAAGCTACATCAAGACATTGAACACCACTAGCCCCAGTAGTGGAGCATTAGAGAAACCACTTTCTCCTCCAAAAAAACTATCTTCCTCTCTAATTCTTGGTAGTAGGAGCCAAGGTGGAAAGTCCTTTACATGAGTAATGAGGATCTATATATAACAAATGTGGTGATCCATCATCCCCCTTGTGAATCTTGGACTACGCTCATGATTGTTTGACTTTTCAATGACCTTTCGACTTCCTACATGATTTTTTACATTACATAGATGAATCTTGGACTCTTGGACTCTTGGAATTCATTTTTATAAATCTCTTCCTTCTATCTCAAATAATTCTTAGGGTAAAGAAATATGTCCTGACTTCCAACTTTGCACATATCATATCTATAGGGAAATATTGCCTTGTAGATGACCATCACAAAAATTCCAACAATAACTGATTTTTGTTTACATATCAACATATTTATGTGACAAATTGAACATAAATGTTACTTTCAATCATGCTTGATGATGTTCATTACGAAATATCATTGCCAAATATTATTTCAGAAAATGTCCAAAAAATAGCCCATTTGGGAAATTTCGCCACTAAATTTTTCCCTAATTGAAGCTATTTAGCGTAATCCAACCTAGCTCATCATATTTGACTTTGTCACTAACTACACCGAGTTGGTTTCTCAGCTCTACTATCTTCTGCAGATAGCTTCCTACTGCATATGTCTTACTTGTGTGGTTAGTGGTGAACTTGGTCCTTGAGAGCATCCTTGACCTAGATAAATTCACATTTTGTTTCACAGTGCCCAAGGAACCATACATCTCCTTGGAAATGTTCTTCTTGGTGATGTGAGGGATCAAGTGATCCTTCACCTTTTCATTATTGTTTATTTGTAATTAAAAGGCAATTTTTTGTTTTGATCCTCTCTTTGACTTACCAATTACATTTTTAATAGTGCCTTTCAATTGCATTTCTAATTAAAGTTGCTTGAGTGGTAGGATATTAATATTTTGATTTTTAAAATGATACAAGATATAAGTGGTGTTTTCATTGCATAGTGTACTTGATCCTTGAAAAGAGTTTGCTCATGCATGCTGTTTGGATGAGATCTAATCTATTGAGGGATAAATGTGCAATTATTAATTTTTTAATTCTATTAAATTTCCCATTTTAAGCATCTAAAAACATCATCGACAACACTATTCCCTAAATATTTTATACAAACTCCCCTGATCTATTCCTCTAAACCCTATACCTTCAAAATGACATAACAAGAAGAGGGAAACTCCACATTTGCTTTGTTGTCGTCTTCTTGACAAATGTGATATTCAACCATTGTTTCCTCTCCATAATCCATTAATGATTCATGTTAGGAACAAAATGACATACATTAATAAAATCTAGAACTAATCTTCAAAACTTTTAAAAAGGAAGCAATTACCATAATATTAAAATAGAAAAGTCCATTTATGTAAATACTTCTCAAACAAAGCATTGGTATTGGTCAAGATACCCAATATTTCCTCTCGTGTTCACCAACAACGTTTTGGGCATCTATGCTGGTCTAGGTACACTGTTCTAGGTTGATTTGGACCTCGTCTCCTTTGCCAACTCTCCAAATCATTCAATTCATAATAAGTGGAAATGTTGATACAAATGATTTCAAATCCATCTATGGATATTACTATTCTCTCATAGATTTATATTGTTTCCTTTGTAGTTAATTCCATATCAAATATAACTTCTTATGCAGTTGTTCACATGGATCCACAGAGACTATTGTTCATGTTCATGTGGATCCATGTGGACCAATGTATAGTTTATATGTATTTTGGATCCTTGACCTATATGCCTTGTCAAATATGACTTGCTCAGGTTGTGGGGTTCATTTATTTACTATTTTTTGTCATATTAGTTTATGAGAGTAGATTTTGGGTGGTTATAAGAAAGGGATATTTGATATATAAAGGAGGGGTATCCGAAATAGTTATACACTTTCCATGTACCCTTTCAGACCCCCCCACCTTTTGTTAGCCATCGTGTACATTGGAGGGGAAAAATAACTTTCAACCATTGATATTCTTCCATGGATGATGCTCCCAACAAACAATATTTCTTTATAATATGTTGCAAAAAGTTCCAAAACCCACCATTTTTTTTCTAATTTTGTTTAATAGAAAATAAACTCTTGTGCATAATAAATTTCTTAAATAGAATTGGTGCACACTAAAAAGATAAAATATTCTAAGCTATAACATGATGCATGCTACAACACTAGAACTGTATGTATCTTAGATGCAAATTCATTCCTTTTTTTGCAACATTGGCATGCTATACCTCTGCCAACAAGGTGTACCACTGTCTTTCATCATACATTGCTATAATTGTCCACATGACTCAATTTATCAAATCCACTTGTGGGTAAGTGACTAAGGTACTTTTTTCTCATACATGAAGTGTTTTTCACTACTTAACATGATTTTTACTGTACTTTACTTAACCACTCACTTCCTCTATCATCCATTAACCATGAGTGACCATCATTTTAGTTAGCAGGAAAGGCTCTCATTCCCTACAACCTAACTTCCTTTGAAATATATCTTGTACCTTCACTGTGATTTCATGTTAGTCAATAGAATTAATTGCATTATTGGTTTTAACTAGCTCCTCTATTTCCCTTTCATTTAGAATTCGGTAAGTCAAATTACTTCTAATTCCCTACAACTCAAATTATAGTGTGCCTTCTATTGCAACCAAATTGATCATAATGCTTCTCCTCACACAATGAAACCATGGGAGACTCACTCATCCACATGAACTTATGTAATTAACATTGTTAGAGGCATTGATGAGGTGTGGTTTATTTTCCAAGCTACAAGGTGGTTGACATATTTTGAAAATATATAGGGATTTGATGAAGAAATTACAATAGATTTTTCATAGATTCTATAGGACACCTAGACAAAGTTAAATGGGTTGAAACTTACAATGAATGAAGAGGTGACGACCAAATTCACAAGGTTTCTATTGGTTGGGGAACCCATGGTTTAATTCCTCTAATGTCTCGTCCTCTCATGGCCTCCTTGGTTTCTAGATAGGCTTATTGGTCCATGTCCCTTAAATCATACTATGGTACCTTATGTTTTAAATTATATAAAGTGTGGAAAACTATTAACTAGATGGGACTAGGATGAGCTAGTGCTTCTTATTTACCTTCCTTCACCTTGGTGCTCATTTCATTAAGTGATTGTAGTAGAAAGTATGTTATGTTGAGAGCTTCTATAGGTTGTGGGTGAGATTGATGTCTCATATGGTAGATAAGTCTAAATTGATATGAATAAAACAAACTTAGTCTACCTTCATAGAAAATATACTTTAGGCATGGTAGGCCACTTCATTTTAGGATGAAGGTAAACTCACCATTCTTACTCTTGTTATCCTCCAAAAATTCCTTGTGTTCAAGGAAGAAATTATTCTTGGAAATTGTGATCTCTTTCCTTTCCTCTTTATCCCAAGGAAGCCCTAATGGGAATCCATACACTATTAATAATATATTCATTTAAAAATATTTTTAAGCCTCTTACATGGTGACACATGCCTTTCTCTAATATTCTGGAAATTCATAACAAATTATTTAGCATCTTCATCATCATATACTCTCAAGTTATTAAAGTAGTACATTGCGTAGCTCCTTTCAAAAGTCTCAGCCACCTCTAGGTTTTGGTAACTGTAGAGTGTTATGTAGGCTCCCTTTTATTAATCTCTGTAGAAATTCCTTGTAGATTCAAACTGCTAATTGTAATATGTTAAAACAATAGACATGAATCTACTCTACTAATCAGTGCAAACAATTAAACAATAACAAAATCAAGAAGCATACAAGAGAAATAATTCAATCAACACATAACACAATGATTTCTTGGGGAAATACACAACTAAAAACCCCTACTATCAATATATTACATTAGTCAGAAAATATGAGAAGATCAAAATGCTTTACTCAAGCCTGAGTAACCTCTGCACTATCTATATCTGTCTCATTGCTTTCTAGACAAGCCTTGGCCAATACTTAACCAATTTTTTTCTTGCCCAAGTCCCTATTTCCTTGTGCTTTTCCTCAAGGAATTAGACCATATTTGTTATGCAACCATCTCACAAAATAGAAGATGAGATAGATCAAATACTTCAAAACTAGCCTCTTCGAGGGGAAAACTCCTTTACATCACATAAATGAACAATTCTTCGATGATACAAATGATAAGATTTCCTTTCTATATATAGGAGTCTAAGGGGTCCCAATATAATTAAAGCCTACATAACAATAATATTGTAAGTTCACAACAATAACAATAGTGGGCTTCTATGGGGAACAATAATAACAATATGGGGACTACATGGGCACAAAAATACAATAAGGGGGTTGCACTAATAACAATAAGGGGCTACACTAGTAGTATACGGACCTAACATGCCCCTCTCCTCCAAAAAAGTGTTGTCCTCAATTCTTGAGTAGTTATGGGTGCTTTTGTATAAAACTCTCATCCTCCCATGTGGAGTCTTCAGCGGGTAAGTTCTTCCACTTAATGAGATACTTTGAAATTGATCGATTTCGTAGTTGTTGGGTTCTTGATTTTGTGATTGCTTCAAGTTCCAATATGATTTTTCCTTCCTCGTCAAGTTCTGACAATATTGTTTGAACTGGGAGCTTGTCAACTATAACCTTTTTTAAGCATGGAACACGGAAAACTAGGGGCATTCAGGAAGATGCAGGAAGCTCCAATTTGTATGCCATAGTACCAATCTTTTGCAACACCTTGTAAGGGCCATAGTACATTAGTGATAATTTATTATCCTTCTTAGCTTGCTTGAAAAACATTTTTTTGTATGGTTGTAGCTATAAAATACCCAGTCACCTACATAAAAACTTGTTTCGTTGCAATGTTGATCTGCATGTTTTTTCATTCGATTATGCGCCAAAGTGAGGTTATCCTTTAGAGTTGGAGAACTTGTTGTTTATGTTCGATTTGATCTTCCACTGCTTGAAACTTAGAATTTTATCCTAAAGATGATGTGATGGATGATGTATGATATCCATAAAGTGCTAATGCATTACAAGATATGGTCGGATTCATTTCTTCTTTCTCTAGGGTTGGTTCTTACTGTATATCCTCTTCTTTTGATGTTTATTGATCCTTTTCTTCCTCCTCTTCACAATATACATAAAATAATTTTTTCTCAACACACTTATGATCTTTATTGTATTTCCTATCACAACTATAACAAAGCCCCTTTTCTCCTTTTTCCTCCAATTGTTGTGGTGTCAACCTTGTAGGTTATGGAAGGCTAGGAGCATCAACACTTCTGTAGTTATAGTTGTGAGTGGTAGACTTCCTTGTTGCCATAATTTTTCTTTCCACTTTTTTGGCCATCCTGAATGCCTTCTCCAATGAATCAGGGTCCCAAGATTTCGGCTCCACCATTGAACCCTTTTGTTTGAGATTTATCAATTGGATAAAGAAGGTGTTTCTCTTTGTATCCTCATAATGTGCTATCATTTCCTCTGTAAAAATTGACAAAGTGACAATTTGTTTACGAGGGAAAAGCATCGATACCATACAAACTGATTAGGTTCTAAATACAAAGTTGCAATACATACCTTTTGTGTGTTTTTCACATTATGGATATTAAAATATTACTCCATCTATAGTATCCATATTACGAAATACTTGCCATCAAACTTCCTCATGTCAATCTTTGGAATATGGTGGGTCTTCAATACAACGTTAGAGTCTATGAAATCATGATTAACATTTCTTTTGTTCTCATCATGAGTTTCCTCTTCTACTTTTTCACCATTAGGAAGCATTTCTTGTAGCAAATTTTCCAAACCTCCCTTCAAAACTTCTATGTATTTCTTCGAATATTCAATGTTTTCTTTCCATTTTTATTCTAAACCATCCATATTAGCTTCCATACCATTCTTCAAACCATCCATCTTAGCTTCTGTTACTTTTTGTGAGAGTGAAATTTGTTGCACTTGGTATTGTAATTTTAATATATCATGTTGCATTTCTTCCTCTTCTTCATGAGTCATAGTAGATATTTTGGGTTTCTTACTATGTGTTTCCATTTTATTTCTTCGGGGCATAAATTAATGATAATTATTCTTCACTATGCCCTTTGAATCACTTCAAACTATTTTTTCAAACAAAACTTAAGCAAAATTTTAAAAAGACTACATACCTTTTTTCGCTTTATAGGAGCTTGATATTGAATCTGTTATATCTCTATAATTTCAGATCTCCAAGGTTCGAAATTTTGTATTGTGATACCCCTCTGAGTCTCCTTTCCAACCCCACAAGTCTGATCGCGATAGGATTCACCAAGAAATAGTTATGTGCAATCTCCCACAATGGCTTGATTATAAATTAGTTCAATAGAGAAAACTTCTATGAAGTTCCACGTGTCACTATTTTGACCTTCAGCCCTGAAAATGATGTCCAACAAACTATAGTTCATCCTCTTTATGTCACATCTTATAAAATTTGAATCCGATGCTCAGAGAGAATGTTATGATGATTTTCCCAAGGTCACCTATTTAAGATCGAATTATGGAGCCTAAAAAAACCCTAACTTCCTCTGACCATATCTCTGAAAATATATCGATACAAAATCTTAAATTCATATATGAGGTTCACCAAGATTTTGGCTCAAATGGGTTTTAATTTCATCTTCTGAAGCTTCATATAAAAAAGTTATAGCTAAAATTCCATGATGACCTTTTTGAAGTAGCAAAACCTTAAAATCCAAAGCTTTGATACCAAATTTTATGGAACTAGCTCAGAAAATAGAAGAATAGATAGATAAATGTCTTCAAAATTAGCCTCTTAGAGGGGGAAACCTCCTTTGCATTACACAAATGAACAAATCTTGGATGATACAAATGATAAAACCTCGTTTCTATATATAGGAGTCTAAGGGGTCCCAATATAATCATAGCCTACATAACAATAATATTGTAAGGGCACACCAATAACAATAGTGGGTTTCTATGGGGTACAATAATAACAGTATGGGGGCTACATGGGCAAAACAATACAATAAGGTGGTTGCGCTAATAATAATAAGGGGCTAAACTAGTAGTTTAAGGACCCAACACTATTTAAATGGGAAATTCCTCAATATGAATTGCGCAATCCTCTTGGGCCTTCCTTTGACTCCATGCACCACCTGTACAATTCAAATGATCATACAACTAATAATACACTATCCCTGAACTCTAATCTCAAGTGGGTATTTCTCTGATCTAACATGCATGAGTTAATTATCAGTGAATATTCAGTTTATTGATTAATCACTGCAGGCAACACCACACTGCACTTCAGGTAGCACCACACTACACTTTAGGCAATACCACACTGCACTTCAATAAGCACCACACTTGATTCCAGGCAACACCATGCTACTATACCTCCCACTAGTTCCTCCATCGGTTAGAACTAGTTTAACTGACTTTACCTTAGTTAGACTAAATTAATTAGTTAGAACTCAAAATAAACTCAACCAGGGCTCCCATAATATAGGAGACGATCTACATAACTCTAGTTAGACCCTCAACTCGAATTAACTGAGCCAAATAACTAAAATTAAATTAGTTAACTAATACACGATGTCATGAGATGTGGAATTACAGTTTTATTCCTAATTTAGTTCAAGGAAAAAATTATATTAGGATTTTCTTGTTGCATTTTCAACACCCTCTCTCAACAAGAAAGGGATTATCTGCTACCCCAATCCTACCTCTGTGAAACTCGAATTTTCATCTTGACAATGCCTTTATCAAAATATTTGCATCTTTCTCTTCTGAGGAATGTACTTCAGGAAGATCAGTAGATGTTGGATCCCTGCCCTTTCGTCTTAGCAATTCTTCCCCTTCTCCCCCTCCCCCTTTTTGTCTTTTTCGCTTTCATCGTTCCCCCGGGTACCTTCCTGTCTTCCTTTTCCTTCTTGATCGTTGATTTTTTATTGAATTTTTTCCAGGTGGCTCTTCTCGTTTGATTTTTTCCTAATTGATATTATTATGTATAATATATTACTTTTTTTTTTTACAAGTTAAACTACCTTTCTTTAACTACCATTTAAAATTGTTTTATTTTATATCTTTTTATTAACACCTTAATAATATTTATTTAATTATTAACTATATTATATATATCTATATATATATATATATATATATATATATATTATATATGATATTAATATATTAATGGAATTAATGATTTTGAATAAATAAATATTAATTTATTATTAGTATTATTATTATTTTTAATATATAATTTAACAAATTACCTCTTATCCTACCATATATATATATGGATTAATAATAATTTAGTAAACAA
Organism: Pinus taeda; assembly: GCA_000404065.3. NCBI lineage: Eukaryota > Viridiplantae > Streptophyta > Pinopsida > Pinales > Pinaceae > Pinus > Pinus taeda. The sequence goes on from APFE030284112.1 coordinate 55,687, forward strand.
ATAAATGAAACTTTTTAAACTAACCTTGGTATTTATTTATTATATTCTTTATTAATCTTAATTGGTCTTAACAACCTAATAATTTATTAAAAATATATATAATATAATTAATTTAATAATTTAAATAAAAATGAATTAGTTTTTTAATAACTAACCATTAATTTTAATTTTTTTTATTATAATTAATAAATTATTAAGAATATTAGTATATTATATATATATATATATTATATATATATATATTATATATTATAATATTATATATATTATATATATTATAAATTAATTAATAATTAAAATAAATAAATAAATAATAAATAATTTTATTATTATTTTTTTAAATTATCCATTAATTTAATTTATTTTTTACCTAATTTAACTTAGTTCTAGAAATAAAATAATAAATATTAAGAATAATAGTAAATTAATAAATGAAAATTTGACAGGGTTTCGTGAGTCAAAAATTAGTTGTTGGCCTTTTTTAGCCGTTGGAGTCTCTGCTTAGACTATTTAACATGCTAGACTGGATCTGTTTCTTCAACTTGTCCTGACGATGAACCACACTAGTTGGTTCGAAACGCGTCGACAAAGGTCTTTCTTTATGTGATTTACGCCGAAATTCTTCTTATAACCATGATGGATCACAGAACCCTCAATTCTACAACATGATTCTCCTTTACACACAATCTCGTAGATGATGATACCATATATCGATATGATAGGACCGATCATGAAAAACTAGATTCTCAGAGCATTTGATATAACTCTAATTTTCATAGTAAATCACTATAGGATCCATCTGTTGACCAAATAACCCAACAAGGATCTTCCTCATCCTAATAGCCTCACAAGCTCCCTGACTAGCAGCCATGTATTATGCTTTTACTAAACTGAGTGCAACTGATCTATGCTTCCTGTTGTACCAAGAAACTGATGCTGACCTACTATTGAAGATTCCCCCTGATGTGATCTTCATGTCAAATGGAATCACTACCCAATCTGCATCTATGAAGCCTTGAAGCTTCACTCCCTCTGTCCATTTGTACCAAAGAACAAATTGAGTGGTGTCTTTGAGGTATCTCAACACATGTTTAGTGGCCTTCCAATAGAGTTTGGTTGGTTTAACCATTGCTTGACTAAGCTTATTAACTGCAAAACATATGTTCAGTCATGTGTTCACCAAATACATAAGTGAACCCACAAGATGTCTGTAAATAATAGCCTCCACTACTTCAACTAAAGTAGCATCTCCCTTCCTCCAATTACCTACTAGAGGAGTCTCCATGGGTTTGCTTCTCTCCATGTGGAACTTATTCAGTATACTGTTGTCATACTTTCCCTAAGAGACAAACAATTCCACCTCTCCTTGCCATACTTCCATACCATGGAAATAGTGCATGAGCCCCAAGTCCTTCATCTTGAATTCTCTGGCAATATCTTCTTTGCAAGATTTTATCAACTTCTCATCACATGTTAGAATCAAATCATTGACGTATAATACTATAATAAATAATTTACCTTCAACCACAATATGGTAAAGGTTCACATATGCTTCACTTTTGGTGAAGCCCAACCTGGTGAAATAGATGCCAATCTTGGTGTACCAAGCACAGGGTGCTTGTTTTAGTCCATACAATGCTCGCTTGAGTCTACACACATGCGAATCGCTGTTGAATGTCACAAATCCTTTCGGCTTATCAATATACACCTCTTCCTCAATCACACCATTGAGGAATACTATCTTCACATCCATATGATGTATCTTCCATCCCATTTGTGTTGAAAGTGCTAGAGTAGATATGATTGAAGAGTAACTTGCTACTGGAGCAAAGGTCTCCTTGTAATAAATTCCCTCCACCTGAGAGAACCCTTTGGCCATAAATATGGCCTTGTGTTTCTCCACACTCCCATCTACTGCTTGCTTTACCTTGTAAATCCATTTGGAACTCACCACTGACTTGTCTGCTGGTCTTGGGACCACTTCCCAAACATTTTTTCTGATAATGGAGTCATACTTCTCAACCATGACATCAACCCATACTTGTTGCGGTACACCTTCATCAAATGACGATGGCTTAACCTCTACACTCTCGCTCATCAGAGCCATGTAGGCAGTGTATCGATCTTGTGACCACCTATGCCTGCGCTATGATGTGGGTGCTCCCATATTCTCTCTAGCATCATGCATCAATATGCCAACATCTCTGGTGTGATTCCTTCCATCTCTAGAAGTCTTTGCATGAGTGGGTTCTTCCACTCTTTGCTCTTCCACATGTGGATGCTCCACGTCATCCTGAGGTTCCTCCTTAGGAGCTAAAAGCTCCCCTTATCCATGCAATTGAAGATCCCTCTCAAGGGAAAATATCATGGTCTTCTCTTCATTGAAATTCACATCTCTACAAACCACTATCATCATGTGAGATGATAGGTACACTCGATAGTTGTGAGGTGTATCAATGTAGCCCATAAATATTCCCAACTCAGCTATTGGCTCTAGATTTTTTCATGCATCCTTGGTCGCATGATAATAGAATGATGAAACAAAGATCCCGAAGTGTGCCACATCTGGTTTCTTACCTGAAAAATCTTCTTTTGGTGTACTCATCCCGAGAATTCGATGAGGACTTCTGTTTTTCACATAAACAACTATGTTGCATGATTTAGCCCACAAGTGCAATGGTAGGACTTGATCATGCAACATTTCCCATCCAACTCCCATAATACTTATGTTCTTCCTTTCAACCACCCCATTCTGCTATGGTTTATGGGTGCTATTAACTCCCATCAAATGCCTTCTGATGCACAAAAGTTCTTGAATTCATTAGACACATATTATTCACTGTTATCACTTCTAAGAGCTTTAACTTTCCTTCCAGTGTCTTTCTCCACAAGTGCTTTAAATTCACAAAATTTAGTGAACATCTGATCTTTCTTTTGTAGTAATAAAATACAACACTTACGAGAAAAGTCATCTACAAATATTACATAATACCCGTGCTGGGCTGTGGAGACAATCGAGAACAATCCACACGCATCTGAGTGAACTCTTTCAAGAATCGCTTGCACTCGAATTCCTTTATCATGAAAGGTAGCTTTGGTGTGCTTCCCTAATGTACACCCTTTGCATGTGTCTCTCTACTCTAGTGTACCCTTAGGAAGTCTTGTAGAAATTTTCTACATGATCTTCAAAGCTCTATGGTGCAAGTGACCCAATATTCTATGCCACAACCCACTGGTGTCTTGGCTTTGCAGCTTATTTGCTTTTATGCTCAAAGCATCACAGTCTTCTACATCCAATTTGTAGAGTTTTTTCACGCGAACTCTGATATGGTTCACTTGTCCTAAGGATATGTGATGAAGGAAGCCTTTCCATTGCTAAATATCATATCATAGCCATGGTCCTCCAACATGGAAATTGAAACCAAATTCTTCTTCAAACCTAGAACATACATGACATCTTTTAATGTGAGAGGAGAACCAAAACCCCTCTGAAAGGTAACAATATCGATGTCGATCATGCTATACCTTCCATCATCTCCCATTTCTATGTGCATATGGAGGTTCTCCTCCTCCAAGTCACTGAAGAACTCTTTGTTGCCGGTCATATGGAATGAGGCTCCACTATTTAGGTACACACACTACCCATCACCGATGTCACATGAAAGCGATGAGGGTGAAATCCAGCTGGAATTGTGAAGCAAGAACTTCACCTGCCGCTCCTCCCGAGGGAATATTGTTGACCTTCTTGTGCGGACACTTCATGGCATAGTGTCCCAATTCGTCACAGCCAAAAACATTTAATATTCGACATGTCCTTCTTCTTGGCGCCCTGACTAGAATCTGATTTGGAATGGGATGAATTTCCCTTCCCTTTCTTCGCCTTTCCATCTAAGGCACAATTCTCCTCATCATAATGCTTGGATGAGGATCCATCTATGGTGTTCCACCGAATCTCTTCTTGCACCAAGTTGGACCACAAACATTCCCACTCTGGTAGCTTCTCCCTCCCATTAACTGAGTCATAGTAGCTGTGCTAGCTCTTTGGAAGGCCTAGAAGTGCTAGGATCACTAGATCATCTTTAGAAACTGTAACACCGACACTTCCAAGCTCACCCCGACATTGGGTGAACTTGGTCAAGTACTTGGGTATTGTGTCACCCTTCTCCATCTTGATTTTTCTGAGCTTGTCCTTCAGTGCCAACTTCCTGTGGTCATTGCTATTTTGAAATAGCCCTAGCAGGGCCTTCTACATTGCATATGGAGTCTCCTTACCATGGAGGTTTGAGACAATATGATCTCGAACTCCTTCTAGGATAATTCTTCTCACCTTTGACACACATTTTTTCCACTCTATCAGATCTTGAGCATCAATTGCTGGAGGCTTAGAAATATATTTGTCTATGAATTCCTTAAGTCCATTATCTTCCAACATTGCCTCCATCATGTCCTTCCAAGAAATATATTTCTAACTACCTTCAAGGGAATATTGGAGTCTCAATACGTAAAACAACATCCTGCTAGCTCTGAAGTATGATACTGCAAATTTGATTTCACTTGCAAAAGACAAAATTGTGTTCTCCTCTTCTATAGTGATTTTAGCTACGATACCATGTAGAAATTCCTTGTAGATTCAATATTATAATTATAATATGCTAAAATAATATACTTGAATCTACTCTACCCATCAACGGAAACAATTAAATGATCATGAAATCATGAAGCATACAAAATAAATAATTCAATCAATGCATAACGCAATGATTTCCCCGGGAAAGCCACAGCTAAAAACCCTTGCTATTAGTATATTACATTAGTCAGAAAATATTAAGAATCCTGAGAAACCTCTTCACTATCTCTATTTGTCTCACTACTTCCTAGACAACCGTTGGCCAATACTTAACCATTTTTTTGCTTGCCCAAGTCCCTATTTACTTGCATTGTTCCTCAAGGAATCAACCCCTATTTTATTAGGAAATTCCTCAATATGAATTGGGCAATCCTCATAGGCCTTCCTCTGACTACATGCACCACCTGTACAATTCTGATGATAATTCAATTAATAGTACATTGTCCCTAAACTCCAATCTCAACTGGGTCTTTCTATGATATGACATGTATGAGTTTATTATGGGTGAATCTTCAGTTTACTGGTTGATCACTACATGCAACACCACATTGCACTTTAGGTAGCACCACACTGTACTTCATGCAACACCACACTGCACTTCAAGAAACACCACACTATAATTTAGGCAGCACCACACTGCACTTCAGGCAATACCACACTTGATTGCAGGCAACACCACACTACTAGACTTCCACTAGTTCCTCCATCAGTTGGAACTAGTTATACTAATTTTAACTCAGTTATACTGAATTAATTAATTACAACTCAAAATAAACTCAACCAAGGCTCCTGTAATGTAGGAGACACTCTACATGACTCTAGTTAGACCCTCAACTAGAATTAACTGAGCCAACTAGGTCAAATTAACTTAGTTAACTAATAAAAGCTGTCATGAGATGTGGAATGACAGTTTTATTCCCAATTTAATTCAAGGATAAAATTAAATTAGGATTTTCTTGTTGCATTTTCAACAGTCTCTACTCCCATTTTTTAGAAACTTTTGTAATGCTTTATATTGTAGGAAATATGATGTTGTAGAGGATTCATATAGATAAGTTCATATGGAGATTTTTTCAAATTTTTCTTTTCTTTTCTTTTAATTACAGACAAGAATAGTTTTAACATGAAAAGTGGATGGAGGGAAATACATTGTTTGTGTAGAATCCCCATGATGGCTAAATAGTTTACCATAGTAGAGACATAAGAAACTCAAATTTTGAGAATAAATTGGGAGACTAACCTATTTCCCTATTGTTGTCATTCCATGCTTTCTTCGTTGTTGTTGGCTCTATTATTGATCCTATAATGCATGATTATTGTAGGAGAGGGAATAAAACTATTGAATATTATTTTGTGAGAAAAGAGCTAGTTGATAGATTCTTTTTTCATGGAGGATTGTTGTTTTAGTGATGGCTCCCTCTAAAGGTGGTGATCTTGATTTTTTACTTGGCACATAATATATCATGATTGTGTTTAAGTTCAATAGCCTACTATCATCAATTTTTCTATCATGATCAGTCCCTCCTTAATTTAATTATCATCCTATATTGATCATCAGAGAAAGTAACAGTTAATCATTAATTACAAGGTCGTGATATCTTTTTTTATCTCTCTCTATTGACATGAGTGGCTGTCGAGCTTCTCTTTGGTACTATCCAGTGGGACAGTTGTGATTTTGATTTATTTTTGTTATTACCTTTTTTATTGATCTTGGAGACATGCATAGTGATGTTTACATGCAAATCAGAGAAGAATAATCAAACCAATTATACCATACTTGTGTGTGATCAATTGTAATTGAGCCATTAGAGTTACAACTAGAGTGAATATCAAAACCAATGATAATGAACAATGTTGTTGTTGTGATATTTCTTGGTTACAAGGGATCTTGTAAAATTAGAGAGGATCCTATAGAAGGTTTAATATCATAATTTTTGTTGTTGTTGAAGGTCCCTCTAACTACAATAACACTTTTTATTAATAAAGAATTTGACTTTGGTGAAAAATTATCCCTTTTGTAACTTTTTTGTACACTTGTAAGTTTCTCAGATTTTCCTGTAGGAAATCATTTAAGTGTAGTTTTCCCTTTTTTCTTTCTTGATTTTGAGCCTTGAATTGTTCATAGTGACTAAGTATATGACAAAAGGGTTATGGAATTGGTACATGATATGGTATTGGTGATTTAGGGTGAGGGTATGGGTGGAAACATAGAGCGATAGACTACACCATAGTAAGAATCAAGCATAGCTACAAACTAATAATCACCTTATTGTTTGTCCAAACTATTACCAAATTAAAGACTCCCAAACTTGTACCTTCTTTAAATGTTTCAGAAAAGAAACAGATAAGAAGGTTCAAATTGTTATAAAATCTACGTTCTTGTTAGAACTTTACCCATGAGCATATATCACTTGCAAAAAATTAGTTTGGTATAGAAACAAAACCACACCCACTTCACATCTAGTATCAAGGTGATATATACCCCACTATATGACTTGACAACAATGTCGAAAACTCATCAAATAATTACAAAATCTGACTAGATTTCTCTGACAAAATTGCATCTAAGACCCGGTGAGAAAGTGCAGAATCTGAAGGTTGTTCTTAGATGATAGGTCGTCAGAGAGTACAAAATACGATGAGAGTTGTCTGACAATCCAAAGTCGGAACTCTGACAGATAGTTACAAGATCCAACGGGGGCTATACAACAATATTACATCGACGCTTTGATGAACATTTACAAAATCCGATGAGAGACATCCAACCAATATGCGTTGAAAATTCAACGGAGGGAGACCATATCCAACGACATTGTTGTACATATAATGAGAGACATTTGACCAATTGTTGGGTCTCTAAAATGTCGTCTATATTACACTCTTTTATTTCATTTTCCTTTAGTGTTTATCATATTATGCAACTCTATAACCATGCACTAAGAACATCTTCATGATTAAATATGGGTTTAGACATATTATTTTCCAATATATTTATTTTGTTATTTTGAGTGAATTTGTGGCTAAATATTAGAAAAATAACATGTATTCACTTATATATAAAATTTGGATGAGTTTTGTGATGTGTGTAGGCATATTTGAAGATTCCAGCACAATCATATTTGGCCTCTACGTCTCAAATTCGAATTTCATCTTCAAACTCTTGAATATTTGAAGAAGATTTGAGATCATGATTCAAGCACATTTCATGGGAATAATAATGGGAGTTTTGATACTATGTTCGATACTAGGTGAAAACTCCCCTCTTTGAGTAATGATGCCTCTTTTATAACTAGAGACATGACTCTTCATATCTTCATGACTCTTGAGCTTCTCATATAAAATTTCAACTTCTAATGATCTTTTGGACTTCTAAATAACCCTTGGTCTTCCAAAAGACTTTTGAACTTCAACATGAATTTTGGAATCCTTTGTGTCCTTTGGAATTCTACATGTGACTTTTAGAATTCCACATGTGGCTCTTTTGTCTACACATGACTCTTGGAATTCCACATATTTATATTCACAATAATTACATCATTATCTCCACATCATGATGTGGCAGCAACAAGACAAGTCACTAACATTAATTACTTGGACCCATAGTGACTTGTGACTGGGAATGACAATGCCTTCAATTCTTGATGTAAATTACTTGTTGTTTCCATTGACTCTCCCAAGGGTCTTGAGATATATAGAGTCTACTAGGATCACTTTGGTCATCGGAATCTGGTGTTCTTTCACTGTACATAATCCCATATTCTTTGTCTACGAATGCTTCTTTGTGCTGCTTCCTTTGAAAAGTATTCTCATGCCTCCTTGCTGTGATTTCTTAGTAACACCTGCAAGTAATAAACAAAAATCAGTTAGGAAAATCTCCTATTCTATCATGTTTCATGCAAACTTTCCAATTGTGAATCAACAATGCATTTAAGAAAGGAATGGAAAGCTTCTGGGCATAGGGCGTGTTGTATCTGTTTCTCAAAGGATGTTCCTAGCCGCGAAACTGTGTCGAGAAACCAACTCGACCAAACTTTAGGTTCAAGCTAGCCCTTGAACCAAAGGGGGCTCCCACAAGTGTTACGAGGCTTTTTTTAACGTTGTTCACTGTCATTGGACAACAACCTATGAAGAAAAACGACCAAATCTATGATTTGTATAGGTGGTTGTTGATGAGTATCCAATCTTTGCTTAGAAATAAATCCCTCTTTTGCAGAGGCCTTATCAAAGTGCCAACGTCCAAATTCAACATAATAACATAGATTTAGAGAGTTTGGTAGAGGAATAAAAGAGAGTATATGATAACTAAATATCCATACTGAATACTTAACCAACCAGATATAGTATATGCGTGTAGAAAAATTCTACATCCAAACAAATATACATTCAAGAGATGACAAAAGACAACAACTAAATGATGCATAGGAGCTATTTTAAACAAAATTTTCAATTAGATAATCTCAGTGTAGATGATATCTTTGCAATGGACTATCATAGAGGTTGATACTCAATCTAGCCTTGCCCTAGCTCCTATATTACCTTGAACATATGTAGAAACAAATTATGAAATCACAAGAAAAGACATACATGAGAAACAAATTCTGTCATGAAACTAAAGCCATAATACTTCAATTAAAATTTCTGCAAATATAATTCTTTATAAAAATAGTAGGGTTTTGGCATCAAAATCCAACCCTTTTACATTACAAATAATACAATATATAGAATTTACAAATCGCTAACTCTCTAACTCTTAGGAACATAAAAATAAGCTCCATGAATTAAAATCAATAAACATTTCTAAAAATAAATTAAATCTAGAACATGCAAGGTGTCTCCAATATTGTAGCTTCCGAAGTCAATTGCCTTAGAATTGGAATGATCTGTTTGAAGGTAAAAAACCGATGCTTCCAAGTGCCTTGTTTCTACTAAAAACCCTCCATGAATTTTCTAAAATTTCGTTGAAATTCATAAATGGTTTCAACAAATCTAATGTTGGATGGGAATGCAACTGCTAATTGTTGCCATGTGTTAAGATTTGAATAATGATATTCCTCCTTGAAATCTGAACTACTGAAGTTGTAGTTGAAGCTGCCTCCTCAAAATATGTTATCTTCTCTTCATCTCTGGTCAACTCTGCCATATGTTCTCTATTTGTCCTTTAACTGTATTTTCCAGCTTATACACCTTTTGAAAATCTGGAGTTGACTTACTGGAATCTTGTAGCAGTCCAAAAAGATAATGAGAATTTTCAGTTGTTAACATTTGCCCTTTTTATCCTTTGAGAAACATTTATTAATTAATTTTATTGAGCTAATTGAGAAGAGCTATTTCCGGCTCGCTTGTCTTTGTTTCCAACTACCAACTGTGTCCACATATTTAGTTGCTTTCAAATTTGAGATTGTTGACCTTTGTTTACTGTAGCTATGCCATGTTGATAGCTTGACGATTAATGTTCTAATGATTCTAGGACATCAAGCTTCTTTTTATATATATATATATATTGACCTCAAAATATGTGGGACACTTTTGACCTTGGCATGCTTGATTGCAATCACACTCTCCAGATCCCTTTTTGGTTTGCCAACAAAAATGCCTTGATCCTTCAAGATATCTTTAACATCAAAATTCAGAGTTGCATTCAGTGTGATTGTAGATGATGACTTTGATTCCCATAGGAATGGTGAAGACTGCATTTTACTTCTTTTAATATATGATATCCTGAAATCATAACTATCATCATTTTCCATTTTTGCTTACTGCCAGGAATAGTATTGTCTAGATATGTACAAATAACATCATATTTTCATCAGAAAACTCTCAGGAAAATAAGAAACAAAATACCAAAATAACTTTCTTAGCCACCTATCCAAACAAAATTTAAACTGTGGTCCCATTTCTATTTGGAAACTTCCCTTAAAACGAAATCTACATGCACATTTGATGCTTTTTATTGTTTATTTCGAGTGTCAAGACTGGGAATGTCATCCTTTATTTCGATTTATAACTCAACCAACAAATCCTAAACTTGGGCGCTCCCTTATTGATGCTAACGGTCACAGGAAAAAGGTATGAAGAGGAATGAATCTGAGCATAAAAAATTGTTACATGAAACATCAACATCTCCTTCCAAGACAACATTTAAGTGATTAGATCATTATTTATATGCCTTGGTAATTCATATATATAGTGATCAACTTGAATTTAGTTTGCAACTCTTCCAAAGTAAAAGAAGAAAATATGATGAATGGATCTTATGTCAAGAGCGATACTCTATGCAAAATTTGAGTTCGAGAAAGTATATCCTTTACAAAGTTATCATTCTATTCCTTCATTTCTTCTGGTGCTAGATCCCTTCTTAAATTTTTGCAATTCTCACTGGAATTTCATCTTTATTGGTAGCATCGGAAATTATTACTATTGAGTTCTGGCACTGCGAAGCTGTTATACTGAAGTGTTTCAACCTTCATACCCAAATAATTAGCTATAAAATTAGATGGTGTAATAGTAGCAACATCCTGAAGGCCACCACATAAAATATTAGATGCTTTTCTAAAACGGGGCACTCATGAAATCTGAACTTATACTCTTTAGAGAAAGAGAAATATCTCTCCATCTACTCAAAATTTTGCAGAAATTCGCATGTTAGACGCAATTGGGACCATCCTGCAAAAAATCCATGTCTTGAAATTTAGAAATTCATTTCTGTTTGCCCAGAATTTGCAGTCGAAGTTCACTGTCTGGAAACCCTGTGAAAATTTACACAGCAGTTTCTGAAGCTTTTTGTGGGGCGGGGGAGTCTCTGTTGGTAAGTGGTTTTGTTGCAGGGGGGTATTGCAGTTCACAATATCATTGCACAAAAGACAGGACAATTTTGGGAAACGACTTATTTCGGATCTCCCCCCCCCCACACTCTGTTATACTTCAGACAATCTAGGGGGTCTTCAATTGAACTATAACCTTTGATCTGCAAGCGTTCATCTTCACCGTTAAAAACCGCAGATGTTTTAAATCAAAATAATGAACCTGCCAAGCTGAAAACAACGGTAAATGAATAGAGCCATTCAATGCAACTGATTAACCAAAGTACACTTTCAATTCATGGAACCAGGATCCTTCCATATCCGTGAGAAATATTACCAGGGGTACTAAAATACCAAAACTAAGCTTTGAATGGATAAGGATCCATCGTTCATATCTAGCAAGTATAATTTATATCGTTGAGGTTATTCGTCAGATTTTGTTTGATTTGCCGGATCATTCTTGGCTCTCCACGAGAGTTTATCCCATATGCATAACACTAAATAATTTTAAAATGTATATAATATCAGGTGCTTGAGATTTCAACCAATCCATTGTATGATACGTAATGCTCACTTCCTTACTTTGGCGCTTGTCAGTTAAGTTATCTCTTGAAACGGTTGCTGCTTGGTAGGCTTAGGCATTAACCCAGAGATTGGGCGACAAGCTCGAATACCTTTCGCATAAAATTAAAACTTTAAATAAATCATTCTATAAAAAATATAACAGTTATGTGTTATTTATAAAATTAAATTTATTCAAAAATTAAAATCAATATTCAAAATTACCTTTTCCATAAAATTAATATTTTAAATAAATCATTTTATAAAAAATATAAGATTTATAATTTTTTTTATAAAATTATATTATTCAAAAATTAAAATCAATATTAAAAATTAACCCAACAGCTTGTGTAAAAGACCATTTTGTCACCGAAATTTACAAAATGCTTGAGAGTCTGTTTAGGAAACTGGTTGAACATATTTCAAATTTTTTTGTAACATTTCTTGGACAAGAAAAAGTTACAACAGGGCAAACTATCAAGAGACAAGGGCTGTGTGTTGAGCACTAAGAGTGCGCCGTACGCTCGACTGGGAAAAGGAGGCTTGATGGAGGGTACTTTGCATGAAATTAACAACATTTAAATAAATCATTTTATAAAAATATAATATTTATATTTTTTATATAATTAATTTTATTCAAAAATTAAAAATCAATATTAAAAATTAACCCAACAACTTGTGTAAAGACTATTTTGTCACCAAAATTCACAAATGCCTGAGAGTCTGTCTAGGAAACTAGTTGACATATTTGAAGTTTTTTTGTAACATTTCTTGGATAAGAAAAAGTTACAACATGGCGAACTGTCAAGAGACAAGGGATGTGTGTTGAGCACTAAGAGTGCATTGTATGCTCCACTTGGAAGAGTAGGCTTGATGGACGACACAAGGTGTAGTGTCTAGGGACTAGGAGGCTCAATGATGCTTGTTGATGTGCCATGCGCTCAACTGAGGAGGTTTGAGTCACGAAGGAGGTGCAGGGCATAATGTCAGGGCTCAAGGGAGTCTTGATGTCCACTATTGGTCCACCATGCACTCAACAGAGGGTGCAGGGTACGGTGTCAAGGCTTAAGTGAGGCCTAATGACCATTATCGATGTGCTATGTGCTTAGTGAGGTGAGAGGCTTAAAGAAGGGTGCAATTCAAAAGAATGCAAAGAGATTGTGGATTTAGAGAGCATTGTGCACCCAAGAGAGAGGGAAGGTTTAGCCTGGGCACAAGGAACATCCTCAACAAACAAAGGGGGTTCCAGCTGAGGTTTGGGAGTGCACTATGCACTCTTCCTTGCCTAGTAGGCAGGGTTTGTGAAACAAAAAATTGTCTAAGTATGGAGGGAAAGCCATGGGAAAAAACGATGGGTTTAGAGTAAAACAAATATGACACATACCAACTCATAAGTAAAACTTAGACAGAACCTAACACTGAGAAGTATACATCAAAATTCTACTTTTCAAACACTCTCCAAGTATAATGGACAAAGTATGTGAAATTGCGACCAAAAGTGTTGTTTTGTGAACATAAGTGTACTAAGACTGTAAGGTGCATTGTGGATGTTCTTGGTGATGCAATGGAACTAAAGAAAGAAAAAAGACAATCGAAACATATGAATTAGCATTAAATGACACATAGTGATCAAAAGTGACACTTACTATGACAAACGGTAGGCTCCAAAATTTGAATGTGGAAGAATTTTGGAGGGTGTTGTAGCAATGACAACACTTAGCGACACACTGGACAAACTTAACTTCTATGTCTAGGACTATCTTTTAGTAAAGGTTTAGCCCTTACGGAAGTATTCATTCATCAATCAGATTACATTGTTTTTCCCATTCAACGTAATTATAGATGTAGTATCTACCATTCCTTTATTGATTTAAACACACACTAAGATTATTCCATATCAAAAAATTTTCAATCTAGGAAAAGGGTAATATATAATGGCACGTTTAAAATATTAAGAGTATGAGTTTCATATTTGGTGTTTCTCTACTGCTAGTAGGCCTAACCAATACCCTGACGGAGTCACTACAGGAGCACAAGCATTGCTCCGTTGCCAGTGAGCCTGTTCAGTACCCTTGCGAAGTTACTTGCTTCACTTTTCTGTGTAAGAATCCTTTATCTTATTTCACCCTTTATTTATTTACTAGTAGGAATGCACTTAGGCAATTATTATTTTAATGGGGTGGAAGAGGGATCTTGACTTATTGAGAGAAGAAGAGGTTTCCCCTTAAAAGAAGTATGTATATATATATATATATATATAGGTTTGCTCGCTATATATTTTCCCCTTATCCTATCTCTACTAGATTGGATGAACATGTAAAACACTAAGTAGATTTAATGCCAAGTCTAAGGAATAAGGATGCTATTATAGATACATGTATCATAGGTTCACTCAAGGTTTTCTTCTTGAGTGTATCATATTTTCCATCTAGAATTTACTTGAACTAAGGCATCTTCCCAAACAAAGAAGAAGAACTAATAGATAATCAAGTGTTATCATTGTCACATCCCTTATGTATCTTTCCATATGGTCTTTTAAATATGTACACACACTTTCAAACAAGGTCATATTTATGTGAAATGACTGAAAAAAAAGGGAGAAAAAAAAACAAGACATAACATGATATGATGAACAAAATAACAAAGAACAATAGACAAACTATAAAAGGGACGTATCTTGAGATGCTACTGAAAATAGTGTTTGAGATCTCGACCATTAACAGGAAAAGGGTCAATCCTTCCATCCAAATGGTTTAACTTGAAAGCATTATGACCAAGATTTTATTCAATGGTAAAGGGGCCAATCCACAAAGAATGAAACTTCATGTGTTTTCCTTTCTCTTCACGGGATTATCCCAATTCAATACTAAGTCACCCATTTCGAAATTCTTAGTCCTTGTAGAGTTCTTATTGAACCAATGATTGATGCAGTTTTGGTGCATGACAAATATTTCTTTATCTTCGAGCCTTTCTTCCTCAAATTTAAGCAAGGTATCTAACCTGCTTTAAACCAAGAGACATGGTTTTCCTTGGGACTCTTGGGAGAGTTGCAAGGCTAACAGATACATATTGGGAGGCAGGATAACTTCTTTACCATATGTTAGCACTCTGTAATTTCCCTAGGCCGAGGAGAGAAATTCAGAGGTAACCAAAAAACCACTTGTAAGCTAGAATTTAGCCCTTCTAGCTTTGGACGGGGCTGTCTCACTTAGTTTATTCAACTAATATAATATTAGGCTAGGTATAGTGCTCAATAAGGTCTGATTTTCAAAGGTTTTCTGGTAAGAAAGGAGATAGATCCATTGGGCATTGATTCATGTCAAATTGATTATCTTTCCAGTGATAAAATGAAGAGAGAAAGGGTTTTTCCATAGGGGAAAGGTAAGCAATCTTGGTGATGGAATTAATTCATTATAGGAGGGTGACTGTGAGAAAACATGGAAACAATACAAAGAGTATCAAACTGTAGATAAATTATGAATGTTGTTTTAGGAAGAAAACATAGATCACTCGGTAAAACTAAGTCAAAGCACCTTTTAGATGAATTCCGAGCTAAACATTTGGTTCTTCCAAGCAGGAAGAAATACATCCAAGAGATGTAAAAAACATAAGACAAACTTACAACATGAAAGAATCACAACACCATCAAGATATGACATAGGAATCCCTGCAAATCACCTTTTGTCTTTCATTCATTGGCAAAAAATTCAGAAAAGATATCACATATACAAGTCTCTTTCTCTCCAATCTGACCAACTCTTTTTTTATTACATGCACATCATAAAATAGACTCAAATGAGTTAGTTCCCACCTCTAGGGGTCTAATTCCTCATTAGGAATGTTGTTTCTAACTTTAGCAATGAAAATAGAACTAATTGCTAAAGACTAGGGATTGCTTAACCAAATCTTGACTAAGCATTTTCATTAATTCCTCAGCCTCAAATCAAGCCTATGAGTTATTAGATGTTTTATTACAATTATTAAGACTATAAAAACAAGTTACATAATATTTTGACTAGGGTAACTTGGTTAAAAGTATGACTGTCTGGAAACACAACGCCTCCCTTGTAGCAAAGATGCAGCACCAAAGTGCAATGACTGTATTTTTCAAATATCTCCTAAAAGGTAAGTCAGGTTGATCTGATTTTTTGATTGAAAGTTAACATCATCATAACCCTTCTCCAAAAATAAATTTGAGCCAAATCTAACTCATGGATCTTGAGAAAATCCAAAAATGGATGTAGATGATGGTGTCTCATTTCTCAAAAACCATGAATAATTTTGACCTGAAATTAAGTGGTCTTATTCATCTCACCCCCATGCATCTACTATAGAAATTTCATGGAAAACAGGTACATGGTTTAAGAGATATGGTGAAAATACAGTGACTATGTGAAAGCACAACATTCTAAGCTTATACTATCTCCGACCATCATTTGACATGCTGAGGGTAATGTGATGGGATGGAATGATCCCTACAACATTTCAAACCCATGAGAAAACTTCTAGGCTGAAAACAAACCTTCAAACCCCAAACCTTCTTCTTGGAGCAAAAGCACAATTCACCTTCATCCACATGACTTGACCAAACACTGACCTTTTGATTGATCCAAATGGCTTGGAGAGGATATTAACATTCACAAGAACTACTTCATGTCTTCATTCATGGAACAAATGCTAAAAACCATGATTTATTCATCAAAATTGGTTGCCTTGGTAAAAGCACAACACCCCATGGTTGAAGTAGCTCTTGTCACTCTCTGAGTTGCTCGATGACTTCAACACATGTGAAAAGGCTTGGACATGGTCAAATTCCTCCTTATAAGCTTTCTTTAATCACACAAAGCCACCAACTCTCATAATTTCACTTTCAGCAAAAGCGCAACACTAGTGAGAAAGCACAACGCCACCTGTTTTCATGGTTTGAGTGACTGTGAGGTCTCTGGACAAGCTGCTCATGTTGGTGATGGTATTAATGCTACAATAATCATGCCACATACCCCTTCCAATATTCCTTTCACCAAAATGCAAAAAATTCGTCTCTACATCACAAAAACCTAACCCTAATGCTTGGTTAGGATACATAAATGCTTGACAAGATGTCACTAACTCATTCCAATGCAAGACCAGGACCATCATAATCCCACTCATGATATTTTTCTGAAACATGACCTTAGATCCACTTAACTCAATCTCTCAAGACATCAATGAATATTTTCATGACTCTTCACACACTTTGACATATTTACATTGAATAATGAAAATTTTATTCTAAACTAAGACCCATAGCATGATCTTCTACAAGATCATAAACAAACCTTTATACATTTTTCATAATTTGAAAGATAAAACTTGTTTTCTGACTACTATGACTATAGGATACTAACACCATATATGAGGAACTATGGGGAGGTTCTGAGAGAATATTTGGGAGTTACACGGTCAACCGATAGTGCATTCACTAAAACATCGTGCCAGTTCCTTTGTTCAGAGAAAACAATTTTCTTGATCACACGAATAGTATTTTTATTTATTGATTATGCTAAAGCATTCCCCTGTGGGTAATAATTATATGCATGCATCAAAATGATACCATATTCTAATGCAAAATCATAAAGTTTCAACGAGGAAAGGTAAGTTGCATTGTCAAAGACAAGTGACGTTGGAACACCAAACCTGGTTGTGGTGTTATGTTTAAGAAATTAGATGACTTCCCGGTTGTTGATTTATCTTAAAGGAACTGCTTCTTCCCACTAAGTGAAGTAATTTGTTGCGGTTAGAATGTACCAGTGTTTCTTCTATGAATGTGGAAATATCTCACCAATAACATCAAGTCCCCACTATTGTAAAGGTTCCTCGACTTCTATTAGTAGCAGTAGGGAGGCTGAATTCTGATCTTGACCTACACATCTCTGACATTTAGGGCACTTCCGGGCATAAGAATGAGCATCCTTAAATAAAGTGGGGAAATAATAAGCATGCCTCATTAATTTATGCATAGTTGTGTCACCCAAAAATTGTCCACCTGTTGGACCATCGTGCAAATCTTTTAATACCTTTTTTGTATCCCAAGGCTCCAGGAATCTTAATAGGACACCTTTACGGTGATTTCAAAAAATCACTCCATGTATGAGTTGGTAAGATAGATATTTAAGGTGAATTTCCCTTTTCTGTTATTTTAAAAATGCGTGGGCAAGGTGCCATGCTCTATATATTGTCGTATATCTTAATACTAAGGCATGGTTGAGCTTGTTGGAGGAACTTGTTCAAGGTTATACATATCTACTTCCTGTTCCCATCCCAAAAGATATTTTTGAGGAGAATCTCTTGCTTCTGCCACGAGTTGATAGAGGTCATGACCCTTAAAAATATGAAATTTCTTGAACTCTAGATCATATTCTTGTAAACAGGTCATCTAGTTCGTTCTCTTCTCACCCAACTCTTATTGCATAAAGAGCATTTTGACCACTATATGAGGCACATATATAATCATGTGAGATTTGAGGAGATAGGGCCTGAAATTCTTGACTATTTTATATACTGCATAGGCTTGTTTATCAGTAGTAGGGTAGTTCAACTATGACCCCTCTAAAACAACACTCATAAAAGATATAGGTCATTTATTTCCTTCATTGTCCTTTCGTGTTAATACGACTATGATAGGTGCATTATAAGAGAAGGTATATAACAAGAAGTCCTTGCCATAATCCAGACTATATAGTGTAGGATCATCGACGATAGCTTGCTTAATATGGGAAAAAGAATCCTTCTCCCTTTTATCCCATTTGTAGATTACATATTTCTTAATTGTTTCCTACAATGGCTTGACAATCTAAGCATAATCAAATATGAACTTATGTAGGAAGTTAATCTTCCCCAAAAAAGACTACATAGCTTTCTTGTTCACCAGGAAAGGGATTTGAGCTATAATTTTGACCCTTTTGGATCAACTTTGATTATGTTTTTAACAATTATGTGTCCTAAGAGATTACCTTCTGACACACCAAATATGCTCCTTTTAGGGTTCAAAGAAATCCCATACTTACGACATCGATCTTTTTAGGATTCAAAGATGCACATGATTTGATATTTTCGTTGAAAATATTGTTACATCATCCAAATAAACTAGTATGATTTGTCCAATTAAACCACAAAACATGATGTCGATAGCCCTCTAAAAAGTAGTGGCTACATTAATAAGTTTGAATGGCATGCACTTGAATGCAAAAATTCCCGACTTTGTTTTGAAGGTGATCTTTATATAATCTAGTTCTCCCACTAGCACTTGATTATATCCAGAAAACACATCAGCAGCAAGAACATTTCTGACCCAAATACTATTTGGAGTATCTATTCCATAGATGATACTAGGTAATTATCCTTGTTTGATGCCCGTTTGAGGTTGTGAAAATTGACACACAAGCATATCTCATCGGAATTTTTCCTTACAGGGACCAAGTTATAAACCCAAGTAGAATGTCTTACTTTGAAGATGATCTGAGCATCCAACAACTTCCCTACCTCCTTTTGGATTAGGGGCTCAAGCATTGGATGAATTTTCCTCAACTTTTGTTGATACAACTTTGCCCCTTCTTTAATGGGAATGACGTGTTGGATGATACACGTAGAATATGTATTTAAATCATTGTATGTCAATGCAAATGCATCACAATACTAATTGAAAATATGAATACGTGCCTGTCGTTCTTGTGGAGAACAACATGTATCAAGGTTTACATACTTCAGATCGTCGTGGGTTCCCAAGTTGACTTGTTCATATGATAACTTTGAGCTTTGAGTCTTCGTGTTAACTGGTCCTCTAAAACAATTTTGTAGGTCATAAAGTTTTTCAGGTGACACCACACCTTTAGGAATAATATTTCCTTTTGATGCTTTAGATGCTTCCCTCTAAGCCTTGTTGTGCTCATCTTCATCAATGGCTACATCTTTAAATATTTCTGCATTTTCCATAAAATGTTGTTTTTGTTGGTCCTCATTAAAAACATGGAAGTTAGTCATGTTATTAGGTACCAATGGCTTATAAATAATCTCTATAGAAAATCCATCGCTCAAAGGTGGCATCCTAGCAGCTGCATTAGTTAATATGTCTGTTGCAACATTTCTAATTCTAGGAATACAAATAATATTGTATGCTATAAAATGAGAAACAAGTCGCCATACCTCTTTTTAGTAGTTTCTCAAATTTGGTGATACACTAATAATGGCCCATAATTGATGGGTGACAATATTTGAATCACCAATTACCTTAAGCACCTCCACCTTGAGGTCAATGGCTTTATTTAATCCAAAAACAAATGCTTCATATTCAACGATATTTTTTGTGCACTTGAACTCCAAATGAGATGATAAAATATACCTTTTGTTATTTGGGTCTATAAGAATACAAACAACTCTTAAGACATCTTGAGTCTTAGATCCATTGGAATGCAAAGTCCAAAAATTAGTAGCTACTAAGGTAGTCCCTATTACTACTACTATGTACATCTATATTACAAGATTCATTTGCACTAGTTGGACTACAAGGAAGAAGCTCCAATTGTGTATCTGGTGAGATGGGTGATGGTTGCGCTTGATAACACCCGTGATCAATATCTAAAATGAAATTTTAAAGAATATTGTCAACAAATCTAACTGGGTCATTATGTCCTTCAAGTGGTGTTACAATGTTCTTCATATAAGGCTCACTTTCTACTTGAATCTGGTTTTTTTCTTCCCTTATATGGAAGCCATAAATTTGTCTAGTCCGTTGAGAAATATCCTTGTAGCTTACTGGACCAATATCTAGTCAGAATTAAACCATAGGCTTCAGGAATGTCCACAATAACAATATTGATGCATTGGTGTACTCTATGGTTTGATAACAAGTGAATGATACCATTATTGAATTCACCAATTTCCTGGACCAATGATCTGTCCATCTGTATGATTCGTGCATCAATTTTATCCCATTTAACATTGATTTTCTTGGTTACAGATAGAGGCATTGCATTTGCAGATGCACCAGAATCGACCAAACAATTATGTACATTATAATTAAAGTTTTCAAATGTTAAGAGGAAAGGGTGGCAAAGAGTGTTAGTATTTAAATTTATAGAATTAACTACATATTCAAGAATACCAAGAGACTTACCCAGATACGATTTGATAAGCAGAGACTTTTTCATATGATGAGGGTTATGATGAGAATTCGTGGACAATCAACTCATGTTGGACTGCTATCTTAGCGAGCTAAAAAATTGAAATATTATCATAAGATCTCTTCATATATTCAATGACGTTATAATCAATACTTTCATTTCCAACCAAAAATGCTGAGGTAAATGGAGGTGTAACTTTGTCAGAAACTTCCAAAGTGATGGGCTTTTTCTTAAAGTTGAATCACTTCCAGATTTGTTCTGCGTGTTCTGATCAGGTTGAGTTGGTGGTAGAATATTCCTTATCATTTGTTTCTTCAACTCTTGCTTGGAAATTGGTCCTTTACTCCTCAGGCAATATCAACTAGTTGTATACCAAGGAGGAGCTTCACTTACTGGTGGTTCTTTAACACTTTTCTTATCAGCGTTGAATATGATTTGAAATGCATTAACTGAGTGTCCCACACTTGCACTTTCCTAGACTACGACAAGTTCATTTGTCTCTTTAGTCTACCCAGATTTCTCATCTGCTAAAAAAATATCAACAATGTGAGTTGCCATAAAATTCATGTTGTGATTCCACTATGGGAATGTCTTCTTTGAATTCCTTTCATGATGGAAGATGTAATAGTTGTCCATGCCTAAAATTTCAACATTTAACACAAAATTTGAGCTTTGAGTAGATTTGGAAGGTTGCTTGTTGTTATTTCTTCTAAGAATAAACAACTTGGAAGTCTTCCTGCTGTTATGTTCATTTCTCAACTTTCTCTTTAATTCAGATACTTCATTAGTCAGTATCTTCAAGGACTTGGCCAAGGGTTCCATGTCAAAAGAATCCTTTTCCTTAGTTGTAATTGAAGAAGCTTGAGTTTTCTTACCCACAACCTTGGAGTCTTTAAAATTACCAGATTTGACAATGAATCCAATAGAATCCATATCCTTTTCAACAACAAGGGCTTGTG
The DNA here is from genome assembly GCA_000404065.3 of Pinus taeda. Taxonomy (NCBI): domain Eukaryota; kingdom Viridiplantae; phylum Streptophyta; class Pinopsida; order Pinales; family Pinaceae; genus Pinus; species Pinus taeda. The sequence goes on from APFE030284112.1 coordinate 77,792, forward strand.
CAAAATTTAAAGCCAATGTCTCCTTTGCAACTCTCTTGACAAACATGGAGATATTGGTTGGCAAGGTAGCTATATAATAATCTTTAGTGATGTCATCGTGTGGTTGCACATCTGTAAAGAACTTATGCAATATATGGGTAGATATTTGATTGAAATCTTTTAATCTTTCTTTATCTCCCATCTTGTGGTTCTCAAGTTCTTTTAACAACATGGCAGGAGTATTATCATCCACAAATTTATCTAAAAACAATTTTTTAAACTCCCTCGATTGTGAATGGAATTGGGTGGAACATTGTGATACAATATAGATTCTCTACCTTCTGAAAAAGTATACAAGCAATGTCATCAAATCATACCTCAAGCATTCGTAAACGCATGTAGAAGTCGTCAACATGGTCTTCAAATTTTGTCTTCTTGTCAGGATCAAACTTTGATAACAACTTCTCCAGATGTTTAGGGATGCAGTGAAGATTATCTAGAAGATAAAGTGGCCCTTGGGCCATCCAATCCAAACCTTGATCAACCATGTCTTCGCCTCCTTCCTCCTCTTCCTCAGAATCTTAAGAGTCTTCTCCTTCTCCATTCAAATCTTCATTATAATAAGGTTGTTCTTCATACCTCGGTTGTTCTTCATGATAAAATTGAAAATCTCCTCATCACCTTCATTAATAGGTGGAAGATACCCTTGTTAAAATATAACATTTGAAGTTTCTAATAACTCTTCAAGGGTGGTAATAACCAAATATTCCATTGATGAAACCAATACACTAATACGAGTTGTCTCTTTATTTATTGGATTATAAGGAAGATTATGAGCAACATGAAGTAGTCCAAGAGCTATTGTGAACTACTGAGTAATTGGCTGGAATGTCCAAAGTTGATCGTAGGTAACTTCAAAAGTTGGTTCCAAACAAATATGAGAAGATTATCCAATCTCAGGAATAGGATTTGGAGTTGAACTCAGATTGTTACTTCCTTGTAAAGATACTTCATTGTTCAGGCGAGGTAAATTGTCATCCATAAAAAGGTGGTCTCCATCCTTCTAGCGCAAGAAAGTTGACAATGCTAGATCTTGCAAACATACAAGGGATACTTAGACCTCACACCATTTGGTATAGGAGTCCCATTCAAGTTATGGCCTGACCACCATTTACTTAAATATTTTCCTTGGCTTGAGTAGTTAGCATGAGAGATAAGCATGCACATACTTTTGAATGAGAAAGAAAGTATGCCTTGTGAAATGTCCAATTGTAGAATGTATCAAGGTTCTTTCACTAAAAGAAACAAAAGTGAGCCTTTAATAGACAAGTATTAGCACTGATCTAGTGAATAAACACAAATATAAGCATGAAAGAATCGTTATACATCAAGCGATAGTTCACATAAATGAAACAATCATTATAACCACCACAACACACTTTCAATAAGATAAGCACTGAATCCACCAAAATAGTTCAATTTCTTTAGTACATAAGAATGCCAACATAAACCACACACATCCATAATATATGCATGAAAATGTGTTGGTGCAATGGGCTTCAAGTATTAAGAAAAATTTCCAAGATACATGAGTACAATGAACACCAGGCTTGTTCCAAATAGTGGAGCGTTAGAGCCACCACTTGCTCTCCAAAAGAACTATGTCTACCTCTTTAATGCCTTGTGGGAAAAGCCAAGGTGAAAATTCCCCTCTTTGATTAATGAGGCCTCTTTTATAACTAGAGACATAACTCTTCATATCCTCACGACTCTTGAGCTTCTAATATAACTTTTCAACTTCTAATGACCTTTGGACTTCTAAATAACCCTTGGTCTTCCAAACAACTTTTAAACTTCCATATGACTTTTGAACTCCTTTGTGTCTTTTAGAATTCTACATGTGACCTTTAGGATTCCTATGTGTTTTTTTTGTCCACACATGACCCTTTTACCTCCACATATACAATAATTACATCATTATCTCCACATCATGATTTGGTGACAAGAAGACAAGTCACTAACATTTATGACTTGGACCCATAGTGAATTGTGACTGGGACTGAGAATGATGCCTATGTCTTCAATTCTTGATGAATATTCCTCATTGATGTTACCATTTACCCTCCAAATGGTCTCGATATGTATGGAGTATATAAGGATTACTTTGGTAATCATAATATGGTGTTCTTTCACTTATCACAATCACACATTCTTTGTCTTTGAATGCTTCTTTGTGCTGCTTCCTTTGAAAAATATTCTCATGCCTCCTTGACATGCTGTTTTGGTAACACCTGTAAGTAATATTACTCATGGAAAGAAAACATCATCTCAAAAAATATCGTATTATATCATGTTCCATGTAAACTTTCCAACTGTGAATCAACAATGCATTCAGGAAAGGAAGGGGAAGCTTCTGGGTGTAGGGCGCACTATCAAAAGACAAGGGATATGTGTTGAGTACTAAGAGTATGTTGTTCGTTCCATTGGGAAGAGGAGGCTTTAGAGAGGGCACATGGCATAGTCTCAAGGGACTATGAGGATCAATGGTGCTTGTTGATGCACCATGCACTCAATTGATTAGGCTTGAGTCACAAAGGAGGTGTAGGGCACAATGACAGGGCTCAAGGGAGGCTTTATGTTCATTGTTGTTGTGTTGTGTGCTCAAATGATCAGGAATAGGGCACAGTGTCAAGGATTAAGGAATGCCTAATGACCACTATCGATGTGATATGCGCTCAGTTGGGAGAGAGGCTTCAAGAAGGGAATAATTTAGAAGAACACAAAGAGCTTGTGGCTTGAGAGAGTGCTCTATGCCCAAGAGAGAGGGAAGGCATGGCTTGGGCACAAGGTGCATCCTAAAAAATCAAGGGGGGTCCAACTGAGGCTTGGGAGTGTGCTATGTGTTCTTCCTTGCCTAATGGGCAAGCTTTGTGAAACTGAAATTTGTCTGAGTCTGGAGGGTAAGGCATGGGAACACACAATGACTTTAGAGTAAAAATAAATGCAACACATACCAACTCATTAGTAAAAATTAGACAAAACCTAATACTGAGAAGTATACATCAAAACACTAGTTTACAAACACTCTCCAAGTATAACAAACAAAGCATGTGAAATTGTGACCAAAAATGTTATTTTGTGATTAAAAGTGTACTAAGACTGTGAAGTGCATTGTGGATATACTTGATGATGAAACGACACTCAGGAAAGAACAAAGACACTTTAAACATATGAATTAACATGAAACAACACTTGGTTACCTAAAGTGATAGTTAATATGAAAAATGGTAGCTCTAAAATTTAAATGTAGAAAAATTTTGGAGGGTGATGTAGCAATGACAACATGGCCATGTGCCCCATTTATTTGTACTTGCATCCATTTTACATTTAGAAAAACGAGAGAAGAGTGACCTCACTTTCTAGTTGGTTTTTCTCATGAAAGGGTTTCTCAAGGTATATCTCGTGTTATTTTAGGTTTGTGACTTTTATTTTATTTTCCCCTATTTTTTGCATAATTATAATTCTCATGCATACACAATACACAATAATTAATAGATCCATAAATCTAAGGAGAAATAAAAACTCATAGTATATTTTGAATTTTAAGCTTAACTTTATTAGATATGTTGTGATGAACTATCTAGTGGAACATCCACAACAATTTAGAGATCAATACATGTGAACAATCAATCTAAAAATTTGGTCCTCCACATGTTCAACACCCCCTCTTAGAGGTTGAGTCTCACTTCCTAATTGGGAAAAAATAAGGTTACTAATGTGATGTGTTAGTCAATCTTGGTGAATTAGTGATTGATATGGTGGCATCTAGTTCCCTATTGGTCACCTCAAAATACACATCATTGATCCCAATAGCACATCCCTATGGCTTTCTATAGGCCTTGATGTACTAGTTCATTGTCATAACTGTTTCTCTCCTCTTGAACTTGAAGATGTCAATGACCTAACTAACCACCACCCATAAGTTCTTCTTTGACTATTACAACCATTTGAGTTTCCTAAATAATAGTATGATGCATTAGTATCGTAACTTTAGATACAAGGTTATAATTAATTCTACATACAAATTTGTTAACTTGTAACTTTTATGTGTTCAAATGTAGTGTATATATTAGTAGTTCCGTAAATCTAGACTCAGATTGAGGTATGAAACTACTATTCTATCTTAATGAACTAACTCATTTAAATGTTTCTTAATAAATTCCTTTAAGAGGTATAGTTGTCTAAAATGATCCTCAAATAGTTTTGATGAAATTTCAAAGTCATCCATCCTTAACTATGGAAATAAGGTCTTCCACCTATTATCACTCAGGTTGTTCCCTGCTTCCTAAAGGGAATACGACCGAGGTAACCACTGACCAATATTTTAGCTACAATTCCTAGCCTACCTGCAACCAGAGAGGGCTCTCCCTTTATAGTTTAGCTTTGTTGATGAATGTTTTTAGGCTAGTTATGGTGTACTGTTTTGTTTGAATTTGGTGGGTTGGTGAATTCAGATAGAACTGCGATACAGATCATAGGACAGTTTGTTCCATTGGGCAATGGAGTTGAGGTATTTGTGCTGCTGAAAGTGGATTTATGAAGACAAAGTGTTGCTGCAAAGCAAGTTAGGCATATGTGAAACAATTTACTGGATTTGTTGATGAAATTATGGAATTAGTGAGTGAAAGGCAATTAAGAATCTTTCACTATGCTAAATAAAGAAACATGAAGGTATTGCTTAAGAGAAGTTAAGAATTCTTAAACAATATTCACCATGACAGGATTAGTTCAGACATGAGCAATTAAGAATTCATATCTATGACTAATCCAGAAGAAAACATATTTAGAAATAGAGATTGAGCATAGGGTGTTTAAAACAAATCCTAGGCTATTCTTTTTCTCTACTTACTAAGATTATGGAAACATAAGAATTACGGAATACAGAGAAAACACATACACAGTTAAGAGAAACTTATTGCTTCAGCAAATGACACAGGAATTTTGCAACTAGACAGAGCCATTCATTTCCATCTTCAGATAGCTTAAGAACCAGAAATCTCCATCAGCAATTTGTATTATCAAAAAATGTCTCCAGAATACAATAGAGCTCTTTAGAAAGAATTACACTACAACCGACCCTTAATGCGTTATCTGAGGGGATATATATACAAAATAGGGTACAAAATATCTCAGTAGGGAGTTATTGTGCAACAAATTGCACCACCAACTCTCTTACAAAAAGTAAATGAAAACATGAATATAGCATTTAATGCTGAGATAGCTAATATTTTTCTGTCAGACAGTTTTTTGACTTTAAGGCTCTGGAAAGTGGGCTGTAGCTGTGCCTTTAACTCTGCGTTAATTGAGCCTGCTGTCTGGGTGCATTGCTGAGTCACTTGTACGGATGCTTGCTGTACCTGTGTGCTGATCTGCCTGCTGACCTGTAAACTTTGATTTTTCTCAAAAAAGGCAAAAGCAAAGTGGAATTATCAGGGCAAAATCTCCAGCATTGCTTGCCACCAATCAGCTGGAGGTAGCTGATGCCTCTTCATTTTTACTAGTGTTTCATCTGCCTCTGTATGTCTGTAAAAGTTTGGAGGGACTTCAAACAGATGATTTATTTCATGTTCAATAAAGAACAGATTTTCTAGCTCATCATAGAGGGACTGCCCAGAGGGAGGCCCTGCTTATTCTGTTGAGCTGCTGGATGCTGTTATTTCAACATAATTGTTGATCCTTATCATATACTGATTATATGACAGCAGCTGTCCTGTGCCAGTCACTAGGCTTGGCAGTCCTTTGTCCTGTAGTATAGTCATTTTTGCTCTAAATTCATCTATCTTTGCCTTCATCTCTTGACATTTCCTCTCCAAAGTTTGAGTAAAATTCCTCAAGGTCAGTACCTTTTTGGCTGCCAGGATTGTATCTGTTCTCCTACTTATTTCTAGAGCAGCCAGTTCCTCTCTAGTGCGGTTATTGAGGAAATGAATCATTCTTGTGGCCTCCTCGGGCATTATTCCTAGGGCTGTCTTGGCTCTCTGTATTTCCACATGAGCCACATCTATCACCTCAACCTGCTCAAAAATTGCCTGAATGGACCTCCATTGGTCCTGTATAGATTGGCCAATTTTGGCCCAAATAATCTTCTTTATTTCTGCTAGGGTTTTACCTAGCAGCAATTCCTTTTCTAGAGTTTTCACTTTGGCCTCTAAGGCCTTTATTTCTCTTTGTTTTTCTGCTACTGTCATTTTTGATTTATCATAACTGGTCTCCAGCTTGGCTAGTCTATCATTAGCATCATTTATTTCAGTGACTTGAGTCTCAAGCTCTTTAACAGCTTTCATCAACTCCTCCATGCTCATGCTGGACTCTGCTGCTGCTGTTGCTCCTGTTGCTGATGTAGCTGTGGTAGGTGCTGGAATAGCAGGAGGGGTTGCTGCTGCTTGTGTGGGAGGGGCAGGTCCAAGATTTGTTGATGTTTGAGGGGGCTGGGAGGCTGACTCCCCTTGCTTGTCCTGCAGTGCTTTCTCTAATTTTGCCTCCATTTGTAATATTTTTTGGTTCATTACCAGAAGCAGCTCCATAGCATCATCTACTTGCTTTTCTTGTGCAAGTTCTGTTGTTTAAGGGTGAATGGTAGGAGGAAATTTTGCCTGTCTTCTTAGTGCAGCAATGTCATCCTCTTTCTTCTTCATAAGGGCTCTAACACCCTTTGGATCCTTTGGGTCATGTCCCAAATCAACTATTATGTCCTCCAGAGTCTTGATTCTATTGTCCTTTGCAGAGGAAGACAATATTTCAAAATCAAGCTGCCTGTTTGTGTTCTTCAGGGCTTCCTTTAGCTGATGGGCCAACATTTCCCTCTCAGCAAGTGTTTCATACACCATTTCCCCAGTCTGTTTGTGCAGCTCAATCTGATCCATGGGGTGTATGTCTTTGGAAAAGACCTCCAGGTTTGTTCTGTAGTAATCCGCTGGGGTCTTTGGATGTGGGACTTTAGGCTTCAGATGGGTGAAGATCATCTTCTCTTCCTTCAGATCATAGGCAGCCCTCAGCCTTTGTTTTTTGGCTGGAGTTGTCTTCAAGAATTGCTCATAGAGCTGTATTCTCACCAACCCATTCTGTGCCTTGATCTCTATGAAGCCTTCTTTGATTGCAGCTGGTTTCTTGCCCTGTTGTCTTGAGGAGGACACCTTCGTGGTATGCTGCTGGGCCTATTCTAGCTGAAATGAGCTAGTGGCAGTCTACTAGCTTGTTTGCCTTTCTCTGCTGTGGCTTTCTGCCCGTTCTTCACTTATGTCTCCTTCTTTTGTTTCAGGGTCTATCCTCGGCTTCTTGGCCTCTGGTTGCTGTGATGACCCTGTTGGAGGTGTGACCTCCTCTCTGTCTCTCTTTTTTCCTCTCTCATCATTGAGAGGAGTCTGCAAAACTGGGATTTGAGGTTGTTCAGTTTGCTGTGGAGGGGCCTGCTCTCATTGCTGATCCTTTGATGTGCTGGGCTGCCCTGTCTCTGCCTGTTGCTATTCATCCATATTTCTTTCCCTTTGTTGTAGTTGTTGCTGCAGGAGCTTGCTGGGTGTCCTGTGTAGCTGGAGCAGTAGAAGTGCCTTCTCCTACTTGGACTGGTTGTTTGAACAAGACCTGTTGACAAGAATCCAAGTCAAGAGTTTTTTCCAAATCTTTACAGTCTGCTCCATTTTTTCTTCCTGAGTCAATTCCTCTACTATTGAATCAGGTACCCATTCATCTTGATTGGCAAAGTGTTTTATTTGTGGGTATGGGCAATGCTTATAGGCTAGCAGCCTATACTTGACCCTCCTAGCACTGATGAAACCTTCAGGGTCATAAGGGACCCACCAGAAGCTTCGTTTGAGTTTGAGCTGTTGCCCTAGTATTTGATCAGCTTCTTGCCAACCATCTTTCTTATTCATGACAAATGGGCCTAGGTGGTCTCTGAACTTTAGGTTGGCTTTCTTCTTGGCACTGTGGAAGTGTGTCAAATCAGAGTTTATAAGATGTCTGTAGTATTCCAGGGCAAATAGACTCATGGGCACATATTTTTGGGAGCCTGTAGGGACAGAGCTCACAACCATAGATTATGATGACTGTGTGATTTTGGTACAAGTACCAATCACCTATCTTGTAACTCCTGGATAGCTGCAAGATTTTCTGCATATCCTTGGACAATCTGATAGGAGGGATCCTCTTTAAGAGGCATGTGACTGGATACACAAACTGATCAATGAATTCACAGTATGAGTAGGGGGAATTCTGGACTTGGTGGAAGACTGAAGACTAGAAGATAACATACCTCCTCTCACCCTGTGAGTCTAGCTTCTTGATTGAGCACTGGAAGCAATCTATTTGATAGTACAAGAATAGGTGATAGATGTATGAGGAATACTTAAATATTGCCTCCCTATTCAATCTTGACAATTGGTCATGTATCTTATTGGCAATATATTTGGCATAATTGTACTTCATAGTAGGGGGTTTCTCAAGGCTATATACAGACAGCATGACCAGCACAGTTTCATCAACATGCTCATTTGTAGTGAACCACAGCACAGAGGTTAGCATATCCACCAGCAGCTTGCCAACCTCATTGAAATCTGCATAAGAAAAAGGAGGTGGCCCAGAAGGTTGACAGTCAGCCTTCATGAATTTCCTGGCTATTGCAGCAATGTCTATGCTAGAGAGATTGGAGCCCTCATCTAGCAAGTAGTTCATGGAGAAGGGGTATAGCAACTGGGTCTGCTTGTAGTTCAGCATTTGGTTGATGGAATCTGGTGTTATATAAGAGAGGATGCTCCCAGATGGAGACTTCACTGCTCTGAGTTTCTGGTCATAATTTTCTACACAGAGGTGGATGACTTCAAGGAAAATGTTCACAGAAGGCAAGAAGTAGGTGGGCAGATTGGATTCCCAGATGCCATACAGGTCACTGTTGTCCAAGTGACTGTTTTTTAGCTGGCAATATGTTTGTAAGTGATTCCTCTCTGCCACAAAGTCTGTGATGAGGGCATCACTGTCCACCAGTGGCATAGCTTCCAATTCTTTGTTAGGTGGATTTATAGGAGCTACTTCCAGAGCAGCTGGAGTGGCCATTGTCTGGTTTTAGCTGGATGTTTACTGGATTTCAAGCTTGATATAAATGCTGAGGAATGCTTGCTAATCTCTGTTTGCAGTGAGCAGTTTGGCAGTGTGAGGAGGCTTTTACAGGCTTAATGAACTGTGGGGCACTCTGTTTTGAAGAACCAGAGTGTGTTGAGCTAATTATTTGGTTACTTGCAGGGAATTTCTTTAATAGGGGTGAGGGAACTGTTAAATTAGTTTTCTAGCCGGTAGCTCGGCTCCTTCAATTGCTTTTTGTGGTAAAATTGTGAATTTTACAGCGGGGCACGGGTTTCTTCAAGGTTTTTGTCGCGCAGGGGTTTTAATGGATTCTTAAGTAAATTTCAATGGTTAATTTATCAATGGGGAGCTTTTGACAGAGTTCTTATGCAAGAAATTAGGATAGCAAGTAGAATAGTGGGTAAAGAGGACGCCTGCGGCAAATACCTGGTTTTTATGGAATGGGAGGTTGTTGCACCGGCCGAATTGCAGGTACTCAGGTTGATAATGGAGGCGGAAGCAACTTTGGCGGGTGGCTTTTGAATTTTGACCGTTGCACGTTGATTTTCGCATGCAAAGGAGCTCCAGAAATAGTAAAAAACAATGCGAAATAACAGTTAATTCTCGCCTTTTTATGCATTTTTGGCATATTGGCGCCTTTTTGGTGATGACGTCATCATGGGCCTGGGTACGGATGGGTGACGTGGCAGCTGACGTGGGTGCCCAGGTGGCAGTGACACGGTGGCAGGGTGGACAGGGTGACGCGGTGGCAGGGCGCGACGTGGAGGCATGGTGGCGGCAAGGTTGGGTGACGTCACGCTGACAGGGGCGTGACGTCAGCGCGGGGATGAGGTGGTAAGTAGTTTCCCCGGAAGGG